>CM021100.1:936306767-936425413 GCA_007115665.2 Sequoiadendron giganteum | reverse complement strand
TTCTCTTTTTCTCTACTGCCTTTTCAGCCATACTGAGGAGGCTTCTACCAAAATAGAATCCTTATTTCCTTGAGTGATTTCCTTAGACTCACCAGGAGTGATGGGTATATTTTCCATCGGGGAAGAGGGTACTTCAGACAAAAGGAGGGAAGGTATTGTCTTCAATAATTTGTTTAAAAATGGCCTCAAAATCATTAGATACAGGTTTTGTTTGGCTGGTCTTCTTTTTAGGAGTAGGGGTAGAGATGCTATCTTGTTCGCACACTGACTTTAATTTAGCCATCTCTTCAGGCTTCTCACCATCACTCCCAGATTGTGAATTTGCACTAGAAGACCTAGTAGCCAATCTCTCTGATGATGTACTCCCTACAAAAGTCTGAGTAGAACCTTGTTCATTTCTCTGAGATGATTTTGGTTCTTAAGTAGAATTAACAACCTATCTCCATTTTCCTTCTAACCAGTCCCGAGTTCTTTTCAACATTGGGGCAGCTCGTATATTCATGTTCAAAACTTCATTTTTACTCCAATCAACCTTGGGATGAGATTTATCAGACAATTTTTCATATTCGGGGTCAATGACCACCGAATCTTTAGTTGCGCTTTCAGGAACATGGAAAGAAAGACCAAAAACTTGTATTTTCCTGAGGGTTAACTGTTGATGTTAATGCAGCGTCGGTCTTCACTAGACACATATTAAATACATGGGCCGACCTTATATTTAAGTTATATCATGTACTTATTCTGGCCGACTTTATTTTTTATTAAATATTTATCAAAAGGCCGACCTATATGAAGAGGCGCTAAGAAGGTATATATACAAGGTTACCTTTTGATATTAACACACATTCGAATACACAAAGAAGTTCGCTATTTTGGCAGATCAGAATTCGCAGTCATAGAAGAAGCTCATTCTTGGGTTCGCAGTCATAGAAGAAGCTCATACTTGGATTCACATTCCTAGAAGAAGTTCATACTTGAACAGCAGATCATCATTTTGTAGCAGCAGACCGATTTCAAGGAGAAACATATTCATTTGTATCTTTGCATCTAGGAGAGATGCTATTATTCATTGTATCAAATTCGGCATTGTGTTGGGCCTGAGTTCAAGCAGATTTCTGCTCTTATTCCTTCAATATATAAGAGATATATTTGCTGGGTTTTTCTCCCTCAAGAGGAGGGTTTTCCCAGGGTATCTTGTTGTGTTCATTGTCTTATGTGTTGCATTTCTTTTGTTCAATTGATTAAATAATCTGATCTAAGAAACACTAACATGGTATCAGAGCGGGTGTGAAAAAGATCGTGATCAGATTTAGTTCGCAACACTTATTCTTTTTCAGTCTATCTTCCAAATTTCTCAAGATGGTGAACGGTCTGAAAATCGAGGATAGACTCGAAGGGATCTCGAACTACATATCATGGAGATTCAGGTTCATGCTAACCTTGGAAGAGAATGATTTGGCTGAGTTTGTGAAAACAAAAGTTCCCGAACCTGAGGGGGAAGAAGAGAAGCTGCAATGGAGGAAGAAAGACACTAGGGCAAAGAAAGCATTGGTTGATTCCGTCAAAGATCATATTGTACCAATTATCTTCAAGTTGGATATAGCAAGAGAGATGTTTACAACCTTGGAAGAGATGTACAAAATCAACAACACCAGTCGTGCCCTTGCTCTGAAGCAACAACTTCATCATGTGAAAATGGAGAAAGAAGAATCTGTTATTACATACTTCATGAGGATTTCAGAGATAAAAGATCAGCTCTCCACTATTGGACACATGATTGATGATAAAGAACTGACTATGCTTGCTCTCAATGGTCTTCCGCTTTCATGGGAGGCATTCATCCAAGGAATTAGTGCAAGATCCGAACTTCCTAAGTTTGATCGATTGAGAATTGATTGCATTCAAGAAGAGGCAAGACTAACAGCAAGGGGGATTGGTCAAAGCTCAAAGAATGAAGAATTACAAGTTCTTACCTCTCATTCATCAAACAAAGAAAAAGGCCTTAAGAAAGGATTCTTCAAAAGGAATCGAGAAGATGGAAATGATGATGCTCCTACCTTCAAAAGAAAACGAGACATGTCCAAGATTCAATGTTTTCGTTGTGATAAGTATGGTCACTTTGCGAGGGTGTGCCCTCAACGACCTAAGCTTCAAGTTGCCACTGCAGATGTTGAAGAAGTCACTCCACAAAAGGACTCCAGTAATTATCTATTTTATTCAGCCTTGTCTAGCAATGTTTCTACGGACTCTTACACTTGGTTGATTGACAGTGGTGCTTCTAGACACATCACCGGATTCAGAAGTCACCTTTCAAACTTAATGGAAAGCAACTCTAGTGATCAAGTTGTTATTGGAGATGATGCTAGATATTCTGTAAAAGGGTTTGGAAATTCCACTCTTCACTTGGATTCTGGAATTTCTTTGGAATTGAATGATGTACTGTTCGTACCAGGGATAAAGAGGAACCTTGTTTCAATTTCAGCATTAGAAGACAAAGGTTATCAAGTTGCCTTCTCTAAAGGGAAAGTTCTTATATGGGCAAAGAACTCCAGCTTCAAATCTGCTCAAGTGATTGGAGTTAGACATGAATGTCTCTACATGCTGTGCACTCGTCCTCTTCAAGCACTTGTGCATAACAGTACCAGCATGTGTGAACTTTGGCATCGAAGATTGGCTCACATTCACTTTCGTGCTCTACCTATCATGGAGAAGATGGTCACCGGTCTTCCGAAATTCGATCAAGAACATGAAGGTACATGCAAGGGATGTGCCCTAGGCAAGAACACAAAAGGTATGTTCCATTCCAGTGAAAGTAGATCTAAATGTATTCTTGATCTCATTCATTCTGATTTGTGTGGTCCAATGTCTATTGCATCATCTAGTGGTTTCTTGTATTATATTATTTTCATTGATGATTACTCTAGAAAGACTTGGATTTATTTCTTGAGATCGAAAGAATCAGAAGAAGTATTAGTAAGATTCAGAGAATTCAAAGCGCAGATTGAAAATCTGTCTGGGAAGAAGATCAAAGTATTAAGATCTGATAATGGTGGAGAATACACTTCTGGCACTTTTCGAGACTTTTGTATTGAAGCAGGGATTAAGAGGGAGTTCAGTGTTCCCTATAATCCACAACAAAATGGTATTGCCGAAAGGAAGAATAGGTCTATTGTGGAAGCAGTGAAAGCTATGATCCATGATCAAGACTTACAAATCTCTTTTTGGGCTGAAGCATCAAGAACAGCCGTCTATGTTCAAAACAGGAGTCCCCACAGGATCTTAGAGAATAAAACTCCTGAAGAAGCATTCTCAGGCGTGAAGCCTGAAGTTAGTCATTTGAGGATCTTTGGCTGTCCAGTCTATGTTCATATTCCAAAGGAAAAGAGAACAAAGCTAGAACCTTCTGGGAAGAAAGGAATTCTTGTAGGCTACAGTGAGACATCAAAAGCTTACAGGATCTACATTCCAGGACAGAAGTCTATTGAGATTAGTAGAGACGTCACATTTGAGGAAGATGTTGCTTATAGAAAGTCCAAAGGCACTCCGATGGAGGTCGATGAAGAAGAACCTCCTCAAGATATGGAAGTTGACCATATCCCAGAGAATCTGAAGGAGGATACAGAACCTAAAGAAGATATTGATCCAGCTGAGCCTTTGGATCCTACTGATGGGCCTCTAGACATTGTGATTGGAAAGAAAAGACCTCTTTGGGCTCGCAGGACAATGCAGGAAGCAGAAAGGTTTGTAGCTCCAAGAGGAGCCTTCAGAGAAAGCAAGAGACCTCACAAGTTCTCTAGCTATGTTGCCTTGATGAGTCAGATTATTGAGTCAGAGCCTTCAAATGTTGAAGAAGCTTCTAGTCAACAAGTATGGAAAGATGCCATGATTGAGGAGTATCAGTCTATACTTAAGAACGATGTTTGGGATATAGTTCCTAGACCCAAAGACAAATCTGTGGTGTCTTCTAAGTGGCTCTTCAAGATCAAGCATGCAGCTGATGGGAGCATTGAGAAACACAAGGCTAGATTTGTGGCTAGAGGGTTCTCACAAAAAGAGGGAGTTGACTATGAAGAAACTTTTGCTCCTGTGGCTCGTTACACGTCTGTTAGAACCATCATTGCTATTGCCGCATCTAGAGGATGGAAGATTCACCAAATGGATGTAAAGACAGCTTTTCTGAATGGCATAATAGAAGAAGAGGTTTACATTGAGCAACCAGAAGGATTTGAGGTACATGAGAAAGAATCTCATGTCTGCAAGTTGAAGAAGGCCTTGTATGGTCTTAAACAAGCTCCTCGTGCTTGGTATGAAAGAATTGATCAGTACCTTTCAAGTTTGGGTTTCTCAAAGAATGATGCAGATTCTAACCTCTACTTCAAGGTAGTAAATGGTGAAGCATTGATTTTAGTTTTATATGTTGATGACTTGATCATTATTGGTGAAGAACATCTAATACTAAAATGCAAGAAGGAATTAGCTTCAGAGTTTGAGATGAAGAATCTAGGTCTTATGCATTACTTTCTTGGCTTAGAAGTTTGGCAAAAGCCAAATGAGATGATTCTAAGTCAAGGCAAGTATACTGTTGACATTCTCAAAAGGTTTGGTATGCTTGACTGCAAACCTATGTCTACACCCATGGAGTCTAATTTAGATAAGTTGAAAGAAGCTGCAGCTAGTTCAGAACCAGTGGATTCTACGATGTATAGACAGTTGATTGGTTCATTGATGTATCTAGTTAACACTAGACCTGATATCTGCTATGCAGTGAGTGCACTTAGCCAGTTTATGTGTGAACCAAAGCAAATACATCTTGTAGCAGCTAAACATATCCTGAGATATTTATGTGGCACAATTGGATATGGGTTGAGATATTCTTCAAATGTGGATTTGGAGCTGCATGGTTTTACTGATTCTGATTGGGCAGGATGTGTCTCAGATCGGAAGAGTACTTCTGGTTGTTGCTTCAGTTTGGGGACTGCTATGATCTCCTGGTGTAGCAGGAAACAGTCTTCAGTGGCCTTGAGTACAACTGAAGCAGAGTATATTGCAGCTTGTGTGGCAGCTCGTGAGGCAGTGTGGCTTCGTAAGCTCCTTGCAGGATTGTTTGGTCAATCAATGGAGCCTACTATCATACACTGTGATAATCAAAGCTGTGTGAAGCTTTCTGTCAATCCTGTGTTTCATGACAGAACAAAACATGTTGAGATCAAGTACCACTATATTAGAGATATGGTGCAAAGGAAAGCTATACAGTTGAGGTATATCAGCACTGAAGAGCAAACGGCAGACATTCTCACCAAGCCTCTCGCCAGGATGAAGTTTGTATACTTCCGAGAGAAACTTGGTATGGTGGAGAATGCAGCCTTGACTGAGAAAGAGTCTCAGTAATCAGTGATCCTTGTTGAGAATGCAACTCTCTGCTGAGTGAGAGTTGAGGTGCAAGCCCTTGTTAATACAATTCTCTGCTGAGAGAGAGTTGAGGTGTAAGTCCTTGATAATGCAATTCTCTGATGAGAGAGAGTTGAGGTGAAAGCCCTTGTTTCCACCCTCTGGGAGAAGCTATGGTGGATGTCATGTGTGTGACTCCATGACAACATCACGTGAGAGAATCCGTGATGAGTTTTTTACCATCTATGGGAGTAGCCATAATGGTTAATATCATGTTGAGGTGATATTTTATTTTGTTTTCATTCTAACATAATGTGTCTTGTGCAGATGGAAGTTCATCCCTAGCTGAGAGGGAGTGTTGATGTTAATACAGCGTCGGTCTTCACTAAGACCCATATTAATCATGAGCCGACCTTATATTTGATTTATTTCATGTACTTATTCTGGCCGACTTTAATTGTTATTAAATATTTATCAAAGGCCGACCCAAGTGAAGAGGCGCCTAGGAGATATAAATACAAGGTCACTTCTTGGCTATGTAGAACAATTCGAATATAAACAAGTTCGCATTTTTGGCAGAGCAGAATTCGCAGTCTTAGAAGAAGTTCATACTTAATCAGCAGATCATCATCTTGTAGCAGCAGATCATCATTTTGTAGCAGCAGACCGATTTCAAGGAGAAACATATTCATTTGTATCTTTGCATCTAGGAGAGATGCTATTATTCATTGTATCAAATTCGGCATTGTGTTGGGCCTGAGTTCAAGCAGATTTCTGCTCTTATTCCTTCAATATATAAGAGATATATTTGCTGGGTTTTTCTCCCTCAAGAGGAGGGTTTTCCCAGGGTATCTTGTTGTGTTCATTGTCTTATGTGTTGCATTTCTTTTGTTCAATTGATTAAATAATCTGATCTAAGAAACACTAACAGCAACATACAATCAAAATGTTGGGGCATCTTCAAATCTAACACAGGGACTTTCTACAAACAAATTCCATGTATTGAAAACAAGGCTCTCACAACTGAACCAAGGCTGCTGCACCTTCAGCTCAATTTCTGCTTAGAGAAACTTCATTGCCCTTGTTGCTGTTCTTATCTTCTCCTTGTTTGCTGCTCTGCAAAATTTACTCATAATAGAGAAGATTTGAGGTTTTGTTATGTGAGGGGTTTGTGTACTTTTGGGATTGAGAGAAGATATTTATCAGTGCTTGACCCCCGTGGGCACTTACAGATATCATCAGGGTGCTTGGATGTCTCACTCCCTTTGACACATCAAGTTGATGTCCCTTGAATGGCCATATGCAGCAAGGGATAGCCTGAAATTGGTCCTACATCCCAGGAATATACAGTGGAGACATGGGTACTTGTCTCCCAAAGCTAGGGACATCCGTATGATTGGTGATAAAAAATGTTTTCCTGTGGAGATGAATTCAGAGAAAAGTGATCTTGAGACCTTTATACAATGCAAGCATTGTTATTCAAATTTGCCTGATTTTGTATTTATCATCTGGGTTGTAAATGTTTCGTGCAAATCAACATTGAATATTGAAATGTTCCAGGTTCTTGATTCTATCTTGCTCTTTCCATTGTCTTGTTTTTTTTGGGAAAAATGATCTTTCTGTGTTGGAACTTGGGATGTTGTAATTATGAATTTCTATTTATGTTATTTATCAATAACTAGTTTTCTGAGATTTCATATTGTATTTTCTAATATTTTAATCTTGTATAAACTACAATTGAATGTGCATATTCATTTTGTAAAATGATGCAGTTATCTCGGAAATGGACTCATTGTATCACAACAGTTTTATTCTTTGCATTTGGATTTTGGTCATTATGGGAAGGCATCACAGAGGAAGGGTGCGTTTATCTTACAACTCCTCAAGTTAACTAGCTTTTACTCTCTGTTTATCCTTTTTCTATTCTCTATTAATTAAAGAAGGGAATAAAGGCACTTCTTTTCCTGCAGAGAGTGCGAAGAGTTGGCTGAGGTGGAAGCTAAGCTGGTTAGTGATGAATTCATTACCCTATGGATTGATCAATCATTTTAACTTTTATTTAATAAGTTGCTGGTTAAGTAACATGTTGCTTTTAAGTCAAATGACACAATTAGGGAATTTTATAAATCTGACTAGAATATTCTTTGGGTGCATTTTTCAGTCCACTGGTTGGAAGGATAACGCCCCTTCTAATAAAGCAACAATAAACGGGAGTAAGGTATGCAAATAACTAAATTATCTGAAATTTGACTTTATAAATTTCTCCTTGGAATTTAATGCCTTGTTTACCATGGTGATTTCAGGAATTTTTATTCTGGCACCTGTTTGTATTGCATTGAAACTATGAAACATTGATGTTTTAGGGGTTTGTTGCATGGTTCTAGCAAGGAATTGGGTGTGTTAGTGTTCTGCCTCCAAAAACATGTTAGTTTTTTTTATAGGTAACAATTCTGGTTTATGTTAGTAGGTTGAAGATGATATGAAAAAACAGCAGAGACCATTCTTCACTAAGTTCTTTTCACCAATTCTTCTCGAGGCAAGTAATCTATTTTAACCAAAAATTATTAAATAAACAAATTTGTCATACTTGCAAATTTAGGTGCCTATAAAGAATTCCTATTTTCATGATGAAGGGTTTCTATCTCACATTTGCAGGCATTTTCCCTGACATTTTTTGGAGAGTGGGGTGATAAGAGCCAGGTACGCAATGCCTCTCATTGCACTGAGTTTGGAAAGACAAATTTCTGTTGAATGTTATTATGTTAATGATGTAAATTCAGTTGGAATTGATTATTTATTACACTGATATCACTTTGCAGATTGCTACTATAGGACTGGCTGCAGATATAAATCCATTCGGTGTAGTTCTCGGGGGTATTTTGTATGTTTCTTCCTGGATATCTAAGTTATTAAAGGCCTCTCATTTTGTTTAATAGAAGTTAAAACGGATTTTAAATTTTGATAATTCAGGGACCAGTTCTTTTTCCCTTTATCTGTGTGTTGATGGAGAATATCTATTTATATCTAACATAATGTCTTCAATTCTCATCCAGTGATATCTCTTGTGATTCTGAGTAATATATTATGACAGACAAGTAGGATTAACTTTCTAGACCAATGACCAGTCAAAAACCTAATGGACTTTAATTGGAAGGAATTAAAATGTTTAAATGTTGTCATTGTAGAGGGCAGGCTTTGTGTACTGCTGCAGCTGTATTTGGTGGCAAGAGTTTGGCATCTCGTATATCTGAAAAGATGGTAAATTATCTGCAATTTAACCTTTTTCTACTGGCTGAACTTCAGTTCAGATTGTACTGATTATTTCCTTTATCGCCTCTTTTCCAAACAGGTTGCAATTTCTGGTGGAATTCTGTTCGTTGTTTTTGGGATTCAGTGTTTACTGACAAAAGCTGAGACTGCATAAGTATCCACTCATTTGTGGATGTTGACTGGGGATGATGTTTTCTGTCATTTCCTCTGGTCGTATCTGCCCTTCAGAGTTTATTTTCTGGGACTGCAATGCTGCATTTTCATGGCTAATTTTTTCATCGCATGGGATGATTGCCAGATAGATAGCTGCAGTTATTGCAATGCACCTCTTTTGGAAAAAAAAATCCCTCAGACTCCTATTATTTTCTCTTGGGCAACTCTTCTTCATTGCCACGGCGTTCATGTAATCTGATTCGCATTGGCGGGGTAATCAAATCATTTGTTGCTTGAGATTCACGGGATTCAATATTTTCCCAGTAATCGTTGTTTGGGAATTATCTACCTTCAAATTTTGTAGTTATAAATTTGGCAATAAGCATCGAGCTCATTAGAATATTTTTCTGTGTGTTTTCATTCCATCCGCTGAACAAATTTACCATTTTAAAGAAGATTGCTGATATGAGCGAGATGGGCATGGACATTTTTTAAATTACTGAAAATGATTATTTTATTCTGACTACTTTTATGGAAGTCACATGTTGAGAGGACATAAAATATAATTTAGCTAAATCGGGAATTTAAGAAAAATCGAAGGGTGCAATTATATGTGTTGTTAAACCAACACTTCACAATAAAGATCTATAGGTTGCTTAAATTAAGAGAAAATTAGATCTAATTTAGATTTGAGTGATTGAGACAAAAATATATAAAATATTGGAAAGGGATAGAAAATTTGTTTGGTTTCTAGTGTGATGTTGTTTTTGATTTGTTTGACTGATTGATATGTTGTGATAAAAGACTGAAAGTTGAAATTTGGTATTGGAATATGGATTAATGGTGACAATTTTGGTAACATTTTTGTTACTTGGGATTAGGTTGAGCTCATGGTTTTGTCGGATAATTTTGGTGATATTTCTGTTATTTGGGATTAGGTTGAGCCTATGGTTTTGTTGGATAATTTTGGCGATATTTTTGTTATTTGGGATTAGGTTGAGCCAATGGTTTTGTTGGACAATTTGTTCCTATATGAATGTCTTCTATGAATTTAGACTTTAGTATCCATTCACATACGCCTATGCATGCACTTGAAATTTGGTGTCGTTGAAAAATATATTTAGCGGCTTGTTATAGAGGGAAAGTTATTGGTTGCAGTCAAGCCTTGTAGTTGATGTAAAGTATTGAGAACATGCTAAGCAAGAATGCAAATGTTAATACAACCAATGTAACTAAGGTCAAGACTAGTATGATTGTAATTTTGAGTGATTGCCTTTTGAAATATTTGTCCTAACAATTGATGATCTTAAATGATTGGAGGTGATATTCTTAAATACAAGTTTTAGATGCATAATTCAAGACCTTTAGTACATTGGCTAATGGGATGTCATTATGGAAAAGTTGGCTTGGGAGGTGAGAGATTTGAAATTCAAATTAGGACTAGACCACACACGCAGTTTTGTCTAGGGATGCAAACCCTAAGGAAATGGATTGGTCTTGTTATGAGGTGGTAGATAGACACTAGTGATGAGGCTAGGTTGGAGATGATTTTATCATCAAATGGGCCAAGTTGAGTACTAAGGTCATGCACTTATGACATCCACATAAAGTGACTTAAAACAAACAAATAACAATACAAGCTATAGACTTTTGTCCCTTATAGTGTCTATTTCTTGTCATATATTTTGTAAATAATAAAATTATCAAGTATGAATTTCTTATACATTACAATTTACCTTCGTAAATTTTAGATCTAATGCAATGATGACCTTAATCATATGTTAGTGCAGTGTAGTGGTGAGTTGTTATAGATCAAGTATCTAAGGAGTAATATTCAAATCCTTTTGGAGACAAAGATGAAGCCCCATGATTGTGATCTCTTTTCTTTGATTAATGCAAAAATCAATAAGCATATATAAGTTGGTTGAATTAGTCTTCTCTATCCATAATTTTCATTTTTACTTGGAGGTACAAATATAACTTAAACACTACACTTTGGGATAGCAAAGATAATTAAAAACCAAAATGTCATCTAAATAAACAATTAAAAAATTATCGAGGAATGGTTTCAGCTCTGCATTCATCAATCTTATGAATGTACTTGGAGCATTTGTGAGGCCAAATATCATGATCAACCATTCATATAGCCCCTCTTTTGTCTTGAAAGCGGTCTTCCATTCACCCCTTTATTTGATTCTTATTTGGTGGTAACCACTTTTCAAATCAATTTTTGTATAGTTTGATCCACTTAAACAATCCATCGAATCATCCATGCATGACAATGTAAACCTGTACTTGATTGTTATCTTGTTAGTGGCCCTTGAATCCATACACACCATTCTCCATCCTTTTTGGATGCCAAAATTATTGGTACTGCACATGGGCTTAAAATTTCCCTTATCAAGCCTTTATCCAACAACTCTTATACTTATTTCTTCGTCCTTATTTGGTAAGCTTGCTCCTAGTATCAAATGAATGCAATGGCTAATGGCTCACACTTCTCATAGGTGGTAATCCATTTGGTAAATCTTTCATCAAAATAGCACCATATTTTTGTAACATATCTTTGATTTCCATGGGTATTTCTTGTTTCTCTTTTGTTGTCTCAACTTCCTTTGGATTAGAAAGGAATGCATAACATATTTCTTACTTTTGTACTTCTTTCAAGAATTATTTTCTAGAAATTATGCATACCTGTGTATTGATGTCCACTTCCTTTTGCTTATCCTTCAGTGGATTCATAACATACATTTTCTTCACCATCATGCATAGCTTATCAGTCATATTGACATGGTCTACCCAAGAGGACATGGCAAGCATCCATGGGCATCACATCACACATTACTTCATCTCTATAATTACCAACCTCAAAACTCACTAAGCATTGCTCGCTTACTAGAAGTTGATGTCCCTTTTGTAATCACATAACATTGTATGGATTTGGGTGTTTTATTTTTTCTAGTCTTAGCTTCTCAACCATTTCCTGTGACACCAAATTATTTGTGCTATTTCTGTCCACTATTATTGTACAACTCTTTCCCTTTGATTTGCAAATAGTTTTGAATAAATTCCTTTGTGCAGGCTCTTGCTATTCTTTATTTGGTTTCAAAAGAAATCTTTTTAATACAAATTTTCGCCATGCTCCGAGCCCATTTTTTCTTCCTCTTCTTCAACCTCTATAGTAAAAGTCCTTCCAACATTATTTTTTCCCCTTATTATTGTATTTGCGGGCATTCAAAAGATCTATGACCCACCTCTCCACAATTGAAGCACACCCCTGAAAATCTTCTTCCTCTCCAATAGTTTCCTCTTCCTCTTGAAGACTCACCTCTCTCTTGGGAAATCTCCTCTTCCCCTTGTGCTTGGGTTGAAATTATTTTGTGACTAGCTTGACTCTCCCTCTCTTTTAGGTTGTCCTCTTTCATTATTTGTTTGTCCTCTACCTCTTAAAGGATTTCCTCTACCTTTGAAATTACCTTGTTGCTTTCTTGCTAACTTTTTCACTACCTTGAGAGCATATTGGTAGGATTCTTCTATTGTTCTCACCATAACCAAATTGGGTTCATCCTTGATTGAAACCCGTAAGCCATTGACATATCTTGCCACCTTCTCTTCATCATCTTGAACATGTCCAACTCAAATGCTAAGCATGCATAATTCTTTAGTGTATTCTATAAAACTTGAATCCTTTTGTTTCAAATTTTGTACTCTCTTAAGCAAGTTGATATGATAATCCACTGGCAAAAATTTAGCCTTCAATTTAATCACCATTTTATCCCGTGACTTTATCTTTTCATTTCCTTTTCTTTTCCTTTCAATTTATAGTTTCTCCCACCATAGGGATGCATGTCCCTTCAACCTTGTGCAAGCATACTTCACCTTATTCCTATTTTCTATGGGTTCGAAGTCAAATATTTTTCCTTCTCTATAGTCTCGTCAATGAGTTCTTTTGGATTCAAACTCCCATTTAGCTTGGTGTTGTATAGAGCTTTTCCAGGATAGGACATTCTATCACCTCCCTTCAGAGGAAAGGGAAGAGGTTTGGATGGTCAGAGCAGTGTGAGATGACATTTCAAGTTCTTAAGGAGAAGCTGACTATTGCACCAATACTAGCGATACCTGATCTTACAGGGGACTTTGTAGTTTGTCCAAACGCATCCTTGGAGGGGTTAGGAGCAGTGTTGATGCAGGAAGGTCGAGTTATAGCTTATGATTCGCTGAAGCTTAAAGATCATGAACTGAATTATCCTACACATGATCTTGAGTTAGTGACATTTGTCCATGCATTGAATAGATGGAGACATTTTCTTCTTGGGCACAGATTTGAGCTGCATAGTGATCATAGGAGCCTTCAGTATATCTCTACCCAACCGAACCTTAACGCTAGGCAGAGGCATTGGATGGAGTTTCTCTGTGAATATGACTTCAAAGTGAAGTATATTTAGAGAAAATAGAATGTCGTAGCTGATGCACTCAGTAGACGTAGGCACGAGATATCCGAGTTGACTCTTGTAGTGGATTTGCGGAGTCGGATTCTTACTGCTCTTCTAGCGGACAGTTGGTATCAAGGTGTTAGGGAAAAGATTGAGGTAGGTAGACCTTTTGAGGGCAGGTTCACAAGATATGCACTTGATGCAAATGGTTTATTGAGACATACATAACGCATTTACGTTCCTTCAACAGGTAATCTTCGCACTTTAGTTTTGATCGAGGCACATCGTGCACCCTATTTAGCCCATCCAGGGGTGAAGAAAGTTGTATTTCTGGTCAGGGATGACGCGTGATATTGCAGATTTTGTAGCGAGATGTTTGGAGTGTAAGCGGGTGAAGGCTGAACACCAACATCTAGCAGAGCTTCTACAACCATATCTAGTGCTAGAATGGAAATGGGATATGATCTTGTTGGACTTCATTGCTGGTTTACCCAACTCCTCGTGACTACATGATGCGATTATGGTGATAGTCGATAGGTTGACGAAGGTAGCACACTTCTCACCTATGCGCTCTTCCTATAATGCGTCATCTGTTGCTAGAGTGTTCATGGAGGACAGTGCGAGGTTGCATGGTATTCCGCGTTGGATTATTTCTGACAGGGATCCAATGTTTACCTCAGCTCTTTGGACTTCATTACAGCATGCGATGGGGACACAATTGAACTTCAGTTCAACGTATCACCTAGAGACAGATGGACAGACTAAGAGGGTCAATCAGATCCTTGAAGACATGTTGCGTATGTATGTTATGGACCAACATACACGATGGGAAGACTATCTCTATTTGGTAGAGTTTGCTTACAATAACAGTTTCCAGAGTTCTATTGGCATGCCTCCTTTTCAGGCTTTGTATGGGCGTCCTTGTCGTACCCCCTTGAGCTGGGATCGATTAGAGGATAAAGTATTATTGGGTCCAAAGATGTTGCAGGACATGGAGTAGTAGGTGGTTCAGATTAGAGAGCACTTGGTAGCAACTCAGGATAGACAAAAGAAGTATGCAGATGCACATAGAGTGGATTGATAGTTTTCTATCGGTGACAGAGTGTTCTTGCGGGTGCGTCCGTGAAAGAGTCCAATCCGTTATGGGAAGGGTTCTAAGTTGGCGCCTCGCTTTGTCGGACCTTTCGAGATACTCGAGAAGATTGGTCCAGTTGCTTACTGACTTGCTTTGCCGCCCAGTCTTGCACGTATTCACAATGTTTTTCATGTTTCTGTTCTTCGGCCATACCATCCAGACATTTCTCATGTCCTTGATTGGAATTATTTATAGGTAGAGGACGGGCAGCTGGCTTTGGAGCCCGTGGCCGTAACGGAGGGAAAAATGCTTGCTCTTCAGGGGTGAGATATTGATCAGGTTAGAGTTCAGTGGGATCCTAGGGATGATGCTTCATCCACCTGGGAAGATGCAGCTAGGATGAGGGAAGTATATCCCTACTTGTTTGCAGGCTTTCAGGAGTAAGCCTGGTCCTTGGGGGGAGAGAATGTAATACCCCTCTGTTTTGCTTCCTATTCAGACAACTTTTCATGCTTTGTTTAAGATCAGTTACTATGATACTTTGCATACTTTATCATGTGTGTTATTTGATCACTGTTTATAGAGCATTGGACTATTGGTGTGATGTGGTGTGGTTTATCTGATGCATGATTTGATATGCTTTAATTGGTGTTAAATTACTTATTGCTATAACATGTATTATACATGAGATATTTGAAGTATTATGGAAATGTTAGTTAGGATGAGTGTATTGGTGAAGGGGACGGGATCACATCACTCACTTGCGAGCGCCCTGTGATTCCGTGATTTCCTCTTCACGGTGTGTATTTTATGCTGCATATATATATGATGTTGGCTACTTTGTTTTCAGGTTTGCAGTTACATGACATCGACTTCACTTAGTTTCACAGGTTTGAGTGTGTCAATCCAACGATTAAGTTGAACGAGAGATAGTAGCTAGGTAACTTGTGTCAAGTCTACACCCTAGCCATAGTGTGTTGTCAACCATGTTTGATGAGTCATTGGTTGCCTTGTTTTAATATTAATTAATTCTGAAGGGCTCTTGATTATGGAAATAAATATTTAGAATTATTGCATTAAATGATGTTGATATTTATGTAATTAAATTAGACATTGTGGATAGAAGTTTATATTTAAATTAATTAATTAAATTTAATCCAATGGGTTGAATTTAGTTATTAAATAATTAAAATTAATTAATTAAAAATAATGTTGAGAAAATTAAAAGAAAAGGGGAATTTAATTAATTTGGAATTTAAATTTCAATTAGTGGTAATTCAATTTAGAATTAAATTAGTATTTGGAATTATTAAATTAAATTGAAATTAAAATTGGTTGTTAGAAGATATTTTAATATTGCCAACATATTAGAGTTAAAATTAATTAAGAGGTCGTTGAATGTTGATTCATGGAGAGAATTGAGGATTTTGGAAAGAAGAGGAAAGCTTCTTCACGAGAGTGTGAGGATGTTTTTAAAAAGAGATTTTTTTGGGGAAGAATGAAAATTTGGAAAATACACAGAGGATTGTAGAGTTTCTTGGCTATAGGAATTGTTGAGGAATTGTTCTTTTGCATTTGATGTGATTATTGGATACAATTTTGGTGCTGAAAATATGAGTTTGCTGGAAAGAAGCCGTGGAAGCTTTGGAGGAGGCTCGACATCAAAGATTCATTGTCTGAAGCTTCTTGATACAAGTTCTTTACTTGTGAAATTAGTTTGTTTAAAATCTAGTTTAGAAATTGTATTGTGCAATTAATTGTATTGTTAGATCCATCAAGGAAAATGATTTGATTTTAGAGAAAGGAAATTTTTAAAGCTTCTGTTGTTGCCGTGAAGAATTTAAAAAATTTTAGTTATAGTAAAAACCTCTGAATAAGAATTATTATCTTTGAGAAATTTAATAGATCCAAATTGTAAATCAAACTTAGAGGAAAAACAATATCTATTTTTGTTTAAGAAAATTAAATCTCTGTAGACAAAAAAATAATTTTCTTTGAAACCTCTGTACATTTTACGATGGAGAAAACTAGAGGATATTAGGTTTTGAATTGAAAACCTTTGTTGGAAATTGGTAGTCTCTTTGCCTAGATCTAGATTTGTGAAAGTTATTGAAAAGATTCTTTAAAAAAAAAGCTTCTATAGAAATTTTGAGTTCTCTGGAAATTTTATAAATTCTTCCTGTAGATGGATGTTTTGTAAATTTTCCCAATTTATCCAATAAATTGAAATTTTGTTTTTATATATATATATATATATGCATTATGATATTGGAGATTTAATTTATTTTATTTTAGTAAATCGTCATTCGTACGGTGTGTTGGGTAACGAAAATTTGGATTTAGTTTGTGTTTTAGAAAAAATGTTTGTTTTAATTTTTTTTTATTATTGTTTGGTGGTTGGTGGGGGCGGATGTACCCCCACCGCCCACCGTACCCGCAAGTTTAAGGGAGTGCACTTCTCCCATGGCAACAACGCTGCCCCCAACGGATGGGATTGATTGTACATTGTACAGAACGACACCCAATACTATGGGTGGTCGGATGTACAATGTACAATCCGGTGCCCAAGGCATCAAGGCTGGCTGTACTATGTACAGTTTGGCGGTCTTTTAATATTCGTTTATTTTTTTTAAAAATAAATATTTTCGGAATTAAATTTTGTTTGCCTTATTTCCGTTTTTCAGAAATCGTGAATTTCATGGCTTTCGTAAATTTTTAAATGGAATAATATTTAAATATATATACATTACGTATATATATATATATATAATGTGTATATGTTTATATATATATTATTTTATTATGTGTTTCTGTGATTAGAGTAAACAATAGTTCTTCATAGACATATATTTTATGAATATATATTAAATATATATGTGGATAAATAATATAGTTGTATTTCAAAATATCATATCTTATGTTAGATTGGAAAATGGAAGGAATTAGATGTAGAAGGAAATATGTTGCTTTTAAAAGTATTTGAAAAATGATTTTACTGTAGAGGCAATTTAATTATTGTAATTAAATATTTTGTTAGGGCGATTGGTTTATTTATTGTGAAATGTATTAGAAAGGAAAATAGATTTAATATATCCAAAAATAGATTATTTCCTTGCCATTGCTGCTTGTAATTATTTCCCTTGTATTCATGATTGGGGAAAAAGGGTTATTTGAGTCTTTAATTCGTAAGTCTTCCAGTTGGATTCCAGAGGTTGAGGGTTATCGATTTGTTATGTCAACCATTTATATTTCCCTTGGGTAGTGCTTTATGTGATTGGTTTCTTTCAAGTGTTTGGAGTGAGTTTCCTTGAATGTTGCCTCCTAGAGTTGGAGCAATTGCATTGTCTAGTTTGTATGCACTTGAGTTACCCTTGGAGTTCAGTTTTGTATAGTATGTTGTCAATTAGAAGAGTGGATTTTGTTAGGCACCATAGCCCAAAGAGGTAAACTGGGTAACTTTCAAAGGTGATTTAATCAAGTGATAACTAAATTAATGTACTTAGAAGATTAGGAAGTATTACACACTAATCAAGATAATTTAGCCTCACTCATAGAAACAAGGGCTCATTTAGACTTGGGATGAGTGGGAAGGCTTGGAATGGCAAGGTCAACTATCTTGTCCTCATGAGAGGTAGTCGATTCGGCATGAGTGAGTATGAGGGCCGAGATTCAGTTGAGGTCACCAGGATTACCGAAGCCTATGAAGATTCCTAGAGGAGATCTCATGACGAGCTGTGCGATGACACTCTATCTAGGACAACATTGGTATTTGCTTTATGTGTATGGATTTCTTATCATACTCGATCAAATTTTATGTCTGGAAGCAATGTGACCATGTAGAGTTGGAACTTTATTGTATATGTGTTTAGTTGTGTTAGTATGTGTCATTATGAGTCAACCTGTGGTTAGGGGTTGTAGAGATTGTCCATGTTATGTTGTTACTATCTCCTAGCATGGGGGATGGGCCTTCAGGTACCACTTGGTTGGGTGGAACATGCACCATACACCGTTGGGTCCCCTTTATCTTCACTACTTGGTGGCAAGACATCCAGTTGGACAACTCATAGTTCTTGTTTTAATTCAAGCATTGTAATATTTCAATTTATAACATGTTGTTTTACCCCTCTTGTGTTTACGAGGTGGAATTATGTAATTGTAACACATTTGTATTATTGCCTCATTCTGGGAATGAGTGATGTAACCTTTGGATTAAGTTAATGAATTTGTATCTTGGATGTATATCTTATTATGTTATGTTGTATCTTTATGTTGTTTAAATACTTATTTCATAATGTCATTAAATGCTATGGTTATATGTTGATGTATGTGTGGGTTTAAGTAATCTCGGTTACATAGCCTTAGAGGATGTTGTCAATTTTAGTTGAACATGTATGTTTAATTCACTTTAATAAAAAAAAAAAACTGTACGCTTTTATAGTGGATTGAAACTTCCTCTAGGGTTGCGTGGCGGGGCATTACACAACTTGGTGCATCCATTCTTGGATTGCTTCCTAATTTTGATATAACCCACAAAAATCTATCTTCTTGCTCATTCACTCTTCCTCCTACCGCATTCTCATGTTCCTCAACTTCATCTTCACTAACATCCTCTATATGCACTCCTCCTTGTTGTGTCATTTCTATGACTTCTAATAATGTTGTTATTCCTCTTATCATCTCCATAATTACAATGTCATCTCCTCGTGATGATCTTCCTCTACCATGCCCTTTATGTGCCATTTCCTCTTTAAATTATTTATAATTGTAGGTCTACACTTACCTTTTAACCCATAATTTATTTTATTTTATTTAAAATATCTCAAAAAGAACCAAGCTTTGATACTGATTGATGTAGGTCAACAATTGAGAACCCTTAATGGGTGTCAATTTTTGTAGCTATGTAGCAACCTCCAACCATTAAAAGAAATTATGTAAGCAATTTTCATTACATAAGGAAATTTAAAAATAAAGAGCTAGACATTATTGTAGGCAAAATTATTTCATTTTATTTGCAACAATGAAATAGTTTCTCTAATTTACAACTAGCTACAGGTACAATTATTTTGAAACTAGCTTCCTCAATGCAACTATAGCCTACAAAACATTCAAAAATACATGAAACTATTGAAAATTATGTCACAACACGCTCCCAATCCAGCTCCTCACACCCATCTACATGTACTTATTTCTTTGGATTCCTCCAACTAGGCACCATAAAATCCTTCATTACTTCATTTCTCTTAAATCCTCTCCATTATCAAACTCATCTCTTCTTTGTTTTCTCCTCTCTTCGACATTGAATATTATTTTTTCATTTATGATTTTCCTTCTCCTTTTGAGTGTTGAAAATTCTCTAGGACAATCAACAATTTGAACAACATTCTGGGATTTGTAACTCCTAGCAGTCACTCTTTTTGCCACTATTTCACTCCCTACAACCACCAAGCACCAAGGTAAGAGCTTGGCCCAAAATAGGGGAATTGAAAATTGAAAATTGAGCATAATACAACATTAAATGACCCACTCACATGCTTGTATATTGGATTTTTTCTCCTCCAATTTGGTGAAGAAATATTCAATTTATGTGCCACTAAACACATAAAAATAAAGACATTGGTGCCACCTATCCAATATATATTATAATTTAATTTTTAGTATGTTGGAAATGTGTGAAAAGTGCTTAGAAATGATGTTTGTAAGACCAAAACAAAAAATAACAACAAAATTAAATAAAGGAAAATACAATTCTTTTTATATGATATAAGATTGTCTATGCACCTAGATGCTCCTAAATCAATTATTTTAACACTACCTAAGGAGAAAATCTATAAAGTATAACTCACTTGTTACTATATATTTAATAGGATGATTATCCACTCCTTCCGGTTCATCGGTGGGCGAAGCCTGGTGGCGCCACCAAGGGCCCCGCCTATCTCCCGAAGTATTGAAGTAGTATGAAGGTTTATAAATAATCAAAATTTTAATATTGTAATCTTATATTAGAACAAACTTTAATTCTTTAAAGAAGTTGATTAGGGTATTTTCATCATTTTCTTAGAATGTCTATAGTTTAGGGTCACCCCTCTTATAAGTTATCTTAAGCTATATATAATCATAATTTACTTAAAATTTAGTATGAAATATTATAAACCTATTATTATAATTATTTAAATATGACAGTTAGTTTCTACATTATCATGTGATAAGATGAATTCTACTTAAGTAGGAACTTTTTACTATTTTCATGCTTATTAGGATATTTAATTTAATATAAGTACACTTATATTTATAATGTTTATTATGATATTTCATTTAATATAATCACTCATATAAAGTTTAGAAGACCCCAACTTATATATTCTATTCTTATAATATAAAGGGATAATTTATAAAAGGTTAAAATGTATGTTGATTGAATAAACAAAATGTTATGTTGTAAAAGGTTGCGACCTAAACACCAACCCCTTTTCTTATCTTAAGTACAAGGAATCATATTGAAATTTTTGGAAAAATTGATATGTATGTGAGAAAATATGGCATGAGAGGTATATTTATGCATTACATATTGTATGAGGCCATTAGAAAAGGGGAGCAACAATATATTATAAAAATGAATTTCTTGATATGTTTGTTTATACAAACATTATTATAAATTTATTTTATTGAATGATGTTTTTGTGTTTTTACTAGAAATGGTTTCCCCATGTATATAATGCAGGGAAAAATTTAAGAAACCCCCCCCTCGGCTAAGGTGTAAAATCCCGACGAATCTTGTATTATTCCCGATAAAAATATTAATTTTATTGGCGATTTTTTTAATTTTTTGGGAAAAAAAATAATCCCAATTGGCGAATGTTTTACAATCGCTAGAAGTTTGTGGGAAATCATGGCGAAATGCAATTTTTTTAAACGAAAAAATATTTTCATTGCGATTAAAACCTTTTTCAAACCAATTTTTTTTTAATTTTTTTTGTTGGCGAATTAACCCTATTTTCAAAGTAGAAAAAAAAAAGTTGGCGAATAAAACCTTTTTTCAAAGAAAAAAAAATATTTTCATTGGTGAATTAAACATAATCTCAAACTAATAAAAATTTTCAGTGGTGAAATAAACAGATATGCCAATAAAAATCAATGTGGTTGGCGAAAATATCAAATTTCGAGACATATTTTCCGTACATTTAAATTCCTTCATAAAGAGTCTGGAATGCGAACAACTATCAACATATTTATTATTTTTGAAGCCAGATGTCAATGCAAATTAATATAATCTATGACCGTTCGATGAATTTTTGATAGACGACTGTAGTTGCATTCCAAAAGTAAATCTCTGAAGCACTAGACTTGCGAATTGAAACCTCCAAAATAACACTAGAACTGTTAGATGCGGCCATGTGGCGAGATTAAGGCTCATCACTCATCACTCATTCTGTCTTTTCAATGCCTCAATGTTGTCCATTTCATTTAATTGAAATTCTCAATCTTTTTGAAGAGAGTTTGGTTGTCGTACTGCTAGTGCAGGCAGTGGCAGTGATTAATGCAATATGTGATATGAACATCCAAAGCAATTTCTTGGACAACTCATAGATTTAATGAAACAATATTTGTAATGATTTCATATCGTTTGAGTGGCACTGGTGATTTTGACAGCTTGTTAATTTGAGTTACAGTTTGCGTGTAGCCATACGTCAATCAAATTAAAGATTTTAATTGTACATGAATCGTGATTATCATTATACCTAGGCTAGTAGCGACACTAGTGTCTGGTGGCCCATAAATAGGGATAGTGAATAGTGGATAGTGTCACAAGGTTTTTCATTTTCTAGGGTTAATAAGGATTCAAGAAGAAGATGATGTGGTATTATTGGGGATACTGTAAATTCTCCTGCCTATAGTTATGTAGTTATAGAGTAATTAGTAAAAGAAGAATTTCCTTCAAGTTCAAAATGGGTGGAATTGGAAATAAGTTGATTTGGTTAACCTGACTTCTCAGACAAGTTTTGAACCAGGATGAGGAGCTTTGATGGAGGTAAGTGCTATACCAATGCATGGAAGCTGCGTGCAAAAGATGGGAGCAGATTTGCTACTCCTCTTGTATCCTCACAACTCCATTTTCCCCAGCATGGTTGGCCTAGCAAGTTTCATGCATTTATTTTTAGAGACACATTTTTATTACATCTTTTGCATGAATCTAGTTCTCAAAGGGGATAAGTACATTTTGTATCTTCACAACTCCCATTTCCCCAGAATGGTTAGAACCCCCTTTCCCCTAGCATGGTTGGAATTGGGAAAATACCTTGCATTTAAACTTAATTTTCAATGCCACATTTGTATCACATTGTCACGAGCAGAAGCTTGGAATCATGCATTTATTTTTAGAGTTACATTTGTATTAAGTTGTCACCAGCAGAAGCTTGGAAATCGAAATCAATTTGTAATCCATTGTAACGAGCAACAACTTGGAATAAATTATTAAATTGTGTCTATGTAAAGTGACACATTGACATATGTTATTTATACAAATCGGGAGCTTACCTGCTCTACAACTACTCGTATTTAAAAAGATATGTAATAATGTGACATTGAAATTCAGTTGCAATAAAATAAATGGTTGTGTTGTGCTATTCTTTGCTATTCATTTAAATTTACAGTAAAGAGTTATTTTCTGAGTTCAGAACTTCAGTGTCTATTTATATTAATATATTCAAATCAATTTTTTTCCTTTAAGAAATTAAGTAATGTACTTTATGCAATATGCACTTGATAATTCATGGTTGGTTGGTATGATTTTTCCACAGTCCATGTAGTTAGATGCTTAGCCTTTGGATTCAACTACGTTTATTTTTGTGTCAAAAATACACACAGTTGAATCCAAAAGCTAAGCATCTAAATTCATGTTTATATCAGGCCATCAAGGGAATGCAATCATTCGTTCCACCGATGTTTATGTGTTACAACAGTGTGCTTACTTTTGTTGAATCTATTGGTATATCGGGGAGAGCACCTTATGAGTCAGCCTAATAGAATATTGTTACACCGATACTAGGTTGTGAGCTATTTTCTTCAGGCCATCGACAAGGCTGTGATGGGGGTTCCGCCGATGAAGCATTGTTAGGCCGATGGTATTGAATTTTGTTAGGAATGGGGAAGGACTACGATTATAGGCTTTCAAATGTACAGAGCAATAGGCTTACGAACTTAAACCTCTGGAGTCACCCTATAACCATTAGATTTAGAAAGATCAACGGTTAAAAAATTGCAACTTTAATGTTCCGATTTCAAAAAAAAGCATTTAAAGCACTTTATACTGCTAACTGTCAACTATCAAGTGATTTTTTTAACTTTTAAGTGAGAGGGTCAACACACGGGGTTATTTTTTTAAGTCCTTTGCAACGTTAAGTTACTGGCCCCTTGGCCTTGATGCTAATCCTAATGCACAAAAGTTTAAAACAACTTTAAAACACATGTGCCAATGTGTCATGTTTATTTTTTTAAGTTAATATAATAAATTAGTCAAGTTTGAACCGTTGGATGATCATTTGATGTATGGTTCTATTTGCATTCCAAAACGAAATGCATAGAGTGATAGGCTTGTGAACTTAAACCTCTGGAATCACCCTATAACCGTTAGATGTTAGTGCAAATTAATATAATCTATGACCGTTCGATGAATTTTTGATAGACGACTGTAGTTGCATTCTGAAAGTAAATCTCTGAAGCACTAGACTTGCGAATTGAAACCTCAAGAATAACACTAGAACCTTTAGATGCGGCCATGTGGCGAGATCAAGGCTCATCGCTCATTACTCATTCTATCTTTTCAATGCCTCAATTTTGTACCTTTCATTTTTAATTGAAATTCTCAATATTTTTGAAGAAAGTTTGGTTGTCATAGTACTAGTGTTGGCTGTGGTAGCGATTAATGCCATATGTGATATGAACATCTGAAGTAATTTCTTGGACAACTCATAGCTTTAATGAAACAAGATTTGTAATGATTTCATATCATTTGAGTAGCACTAGTGATTTTGACAGCTTGTCAGCTTGAGTTATAGTTTGCGTGTAGCTAGATGTCAATCAAATTAAAGATTTTAATTGTACACGAATCACGATTATCATTATACAGCTTTAAAATAACTTTAAAACACATGTGTCAATGTGTCATGTTTATTTTTTAAAGTTAATATCATAAATTAGTCAAGTTTCAATCGTTGGATGATCATTTGATGTATGGTTGTATTTTCATTCCAGAATGAAATGCATAGAGCGATAGGCTTGTGAACTTAAACCTCTAGAATCACCCTATAACCGTTATATTTAGAAAGATCAACGGTTAAAAATTTACAATTTTAATGTTCCAATTTCAAAAATAAGAGCATTTAAAGTACTTTGTAATATTAAGTGTCAACTGTCAAGTGATTTTTTTTAAATTTTAAGTGAGAGGGTCAGCACATGGGGATATTTTTTTAAGTCCTTTCATCTTTGCAACGTTAAGTTACCGACCCCTTGGCCTTGATACCAATCCTAGTGCACAAAATTTTAAAACAACTTTAAAACATATGTGTCATGTTTATTGTTTAAGTTAATATCATAAATTACTCAAGTTTCAACCCTTGGATGAACATTTGATGTATGGTGTAGTTGAATTCCGGAATGAAATCCACAAAGCAATAGGCTTGCGAACTTAAACCTCCAGAATCACCCTATAACCATTAGATTTAGAAAGATCAATGGTTTAGAATTTGCAACATGTAGACTTAAGACATTTGATTCAATTTAATGTTCCAATTTCGAGAAAAAAAACACTTTATACTGCTAAGTGAGGGTCAGCACACGAGGAAATTTCAGTCTTCACTCTTCAGATTGCTCATTGCAGTGCACCTCCCTGTTTTGGATTCCAAAGTTCCACTTCCAACAAAGCCATTCCAGTTTCCACGACTGTCAACATTAATCTCTGTAAGAGTGAGGACTCAGAATCCGGGTAAGTGAAAAATTCCCGCAGCTACATTTCATCATTTGGCATTTCTTAAAATCTTGTTTAGTCAAACTTTGAAGTTTGGGTTTAGAGACTTAAGAATTAAGAAAAATTAAGGAGGACTAATAGGTATTAGGGAATTCAAATTTCACAACTTCACATTGTATAAGCATGTATATCACCATACTACTAGAGCAATGTCTGATAAAAAAATACATTATGCAGAATTGCTTAAAACCCCAGGTTTCACTGGTGGGTACCATGATATTTATGATCTTGAAATCTATGGTAGGCATACCTCAGAACTTAGATTTTCATCTCAGAATAAGGTTGCAAAGAAAATTCAAGTTAATAGTATAAGTGGACCATGAGTAACAGGATTAGGGTGCATGATGTTACATGAAGTTTTCCCTTGCCCAAAATTTATCATGGTCTATGTCAAAAATTATGATGATAAGAAAAGAACAATTGTTAATAAAGATAGCCAAGTAGAATTGTTATCCATTAATGTAGAAGAACTTGGAAAAGTTTTGGGGTTTATAATCGAAGAATTTGGAAACGGCCACATTGACCTAGAAAAGCTTGCTAGTGATTATGAAGCAGTGGAAGAAAGGCAAAAAAATAATTTCTTAAATAAAATAGTTCAGGATAGAAACAAATTGAAAGGTGATCATAAGCCTCCTTATAATTTGGATATTTTTAAACCATGGGTTCATGATACTATTTCCATGCTAGCATTTTGCCTCGGTCTGGATAGCAATTTGGAAGTGGGTGCAAGCCTCCTTGAAATGGTATTTAATATCCATTATGGTGTTGAACATGTCAAATATAATTATATTCAACACATTGTAGAATCCATGCATAAACAATTTTAATGATTAAAAATGGTTCCACCAAGACGTTTAGGTTCACAACCTACTTGTGCTATCTTTTTCTATTCAAATTTAGAGGAAAGGTTCAAACTGACAAGCTTCAGATTCAACCCTATAGTAATGCAGAGGAAAAGAAAATAGCTCCAGTATATGAATGGACCACTGAGATAAGGATGCATGATTCTCGAAGGAACTATAGTCATTTTGTAGACTAATTTTTGGATCCATTGCTTCAAGCAATTACAAATACTCCAATGCCTAGATTGCCTATGTCATGTAGAAACTTCATGCAACTAGGAAAATAAATACAATTGGATGGCTGATACTTAATTGAAGAATATACTGTGCTAAGATTTTATGGATCGGGAGTACAACCATACAAACTTCCAATAAATGTGACATAAAAGGGTTTTTGCATTGGAATATGTAAGACAGGTGTAGAGTGCTGATGAACTACACTTTCTCATTCAGCAAAAGAAGACTTTATTTCCTTCTTTACCTTTTTCATGTGGAGGGTTCACATTCAAGAGAAAAGCATTTAGTGTGGCACATAATCTTTTGATTTTTTTTGAATTTGATGCTATCTTTCACTGGCAGTATGATCCATGTGACATAATTAAATTAGTGATTCTAGCCAATAGGAATGTTGCAAGTAGAATTCAACATCAAAGTAAACTCTTGCTTGAAAACTTGAGAAACAAGGATTCTTGGGATGAGGTCAAAATAGCAATGGAGAAAAGTGCTGTTGAGAATGGTATTTATTTTGAACAATTGTCAACAAAAATTATGGTATTGCACCAAAAGACAATCAGGACATACAACAATTTTTTATGAAAAAAGTGATAAAACATCTAGTAGAGTAAAAATTCTAGGTTCTATAGAGAAGGAGGTTACAGATAAAAAATGGCCACGATAAAAAATTACTGCCTTTTGGTCTATGAGGAAGGACCTAGGTGATCCAAGAGCTCTTGCAGAGTATGGAGGTAACGAAGAAGATACAGAGTTTAGAAAATTGTGGAATATAGAGCATCCTGATGAACATGGAAACAAAGAAAGTGATGATGAATCTAATGATGATAGTGAAGAAGTAGAACAAAGCCATGCCAATTAAAAACCTAGTTTAAGTGAGGCTGCAAAAGAAGTATATGCTTCAACATATACTTCAAGAGCAACCATACTTGAAAAAATTGGTTATGAAGGTGGTCCTTTGGGGTCCAAAAGACAAGGCCTTTGGAAGGTAACACATGTTGAGCATAGAAAACTAGTTGATAAATCTAGCCTTGGGCTTGAAGGTGAAAAAGTAGACCAAGGGCATACAAGTGAAACTCAATTTGTTAGAGCTTCTAATCCTCATCCTCATGGTCAAATACAATCACAACTAGGACATGCTCTTGGTGGAAAACTTAGTGCAACTGGGAGTGCCATTGGTGGTGATGGTATGGGTAGTAGTACTAGTAGTGGTCAACATGTGCTACAACAACAAATTACACTCAAGAGGAAAACAATACAAGATACCACATAAACACCGGGTGATGAAGGCAATCAAAAGAGGTAAAAGATTTTGACAAGTCCAAGTCACACTATCAATGGATCCACCGCAAAGGTGTTATTTCCAGGAACTCCCCCAATTCTAGTTAGTGTGGCTGTGACATAATTAGCAATTGCAAGTACTCCTATTCCTTCACCATTCAAGCATTCCATTATTCCCGCCTCCCCAGGTTATGATTTCATTGAAGAGTTCAAAAAGAAATCAGACTTGAATAAAAAAGAAAAGAAGCAACTAATGGAGAGTGCATCTTTTGTAACTTTAGAGCCTGCAACAACCATGGTATTACCCACATTTGACAAAAATAAAGAAATCATGGAGTACACAATTGTTGTTCCCACAGTTCAAAACAAACCAAAAAATCAGATGGATCAATCTAAATACCAAGTAACCAATTTTCAATTGGATTTTTTTGGCCTAAAAAATCCTGACAAAATTAAGGTATCAAAGAAGATCAATGAATTGGTGTAGACAAGAAAAGGTTGTAAACCCAAATAGAAAAGTTAAAGGTAATCCTAGAAAGTGAGAAAGAAAAGAGGAAAGCAACAAATAACAAGAGAAATGAATTAGAAAAAAGAATAATAAAATCTACCTCTACATCAATAAGCAAAGAGGATAAACCAAATGAGAGAGAAGTGAATGACCTGAAGTGAAGGCTAGATGAGAGCAACAAGAAATATGATGAGGAAAAATCCACTTCAGAAAAATTAAGACTAAGCATTGCGAATGGAAATGCACAGTGGGAACAAAAATTGGAGAAACAAAGAAAAACAAATGAAATATTGGAGACAAAGCTGATGGAAGCAAAAGAAGAAATTAAGTCTTCTCAAAATAAGTTACCTACATTTTTTAGAGATACAATGAGGCATATGAAACAAAAGATCTGGGGTGAAATAATGCAGAGGTTTGATAATTTGTGTGACATGTTTCAATTGATTGATGCTATCAGACAACATTATAAGAAGCTCAACAAATATTTAGTGGACAACAAAATGTGTTGGAATTAGAGAAATCTGCAAATCAAGTTCTACAAATAGTCTACAAAGCCAGTGACAATGATTTGAAATCAAAATGGATTACTAATTGGATTAAAACCTCAATGAAGTTGTCATCTATCATTGAAAAGTGTTCGAGAATACATGGAACAAAGGAACATTTACATTTGGTTGCAGACAAGATGAAGGTGGTGGATGAAAAGGTAAGGAACTTCACAGAGCTTGGTTTTCCAGAGGCTTTTGACACAAATGACCAATTCATTAGAAAGGATAGTTTCATAAAGAATATGGAAGGTGCAAGGAAGATTGATTTCGACCAGTTTCCTCAGAACCTAGATGTGAACTATTTGGATTCCATTAGAGCACTGACAACCTTGAATAAAAAATTGACTGAAGAATTCAAGACAGGTTCCACTTCCAATTACAATCATGAAATGTTAACAAAAATTCAAGTCAAACAACATCAGTTAGAACAAATGGCAATTCCACCACTTGAAGAGTGGAAGTTTCTAGAAAAGGTGATACCGTGACTTGATTTTTAATTTTCAATCTTTGATAATATGAGTTTCCAAGTTCCAACTCAGCTTTGTGCAAACTTTTCTTTGGGCATTGGAAAGATTTTGCATTGCCAATGCCAATATGTACTCCATGTGAAAATCAATTAAAAATCTCAAACTCAGACTTCAGTAATGTGATGATGTTCAATTAGATCTGTATTATTTATTTTATCATTTAGCTCATTATATTTACTTCTTGGTAGAACTTCCAAGTTATGGATGTTGAACTGTTAGCTCATTATATTTACTTCTTGGTAGAGCTTCTAAGTTATGGATGTTGAACTGTTAGCTTCTGTTATGTTGGGACTAAAAATCCTGATCAATATCCACCAACTTACACCTCACCCACATCCCACATACTGCAAAAATGCACTACATTTGATTTTATGATTAGCACAAATTGCAGAGATTTGTGTGACAAGATCCATTTTGAGGCCCACATTACTACTTGATCAATGATCATGTCCATAAATAAATCTAAAACCCCATGGTCACAACCCCTATTCTTGAAGAATTCAAATTCAATGTACTGACAAATTAAATGTACTTCCACACACTCAATTTGAATAACATAAACATCCACGTTGGTGACAACCAAATAAGTTAATGACATATAAGCATATGAATCCACAATATTTGAACACTCGAAAGCAAATAAATAATTATGTGTAACCTTCTCCATTGTATTAATATTCAAAGTTCAAATGATATGCATTATAAAAATAGTTTATGATATGAGATGGATGGGCGAATTGGTGCAATCTATTATCTATCTTCTTACTATTTTCTACTCTAAAGTCTATTTGAAAATGATGTGACGATCCATTGATATCCTATTCGAGTCTTGATCTCTCTTATATATGAGAGGAAACAAGCTACAAACCCCTTAAAAAAATTCATGACGTTTGACAACTAAACTTAACTCAAATTATAAATAAAACAATGCTGCAGGTTAATGCACCAATCCGTTAATCTCCAAGCAGAAGCCTGTGACCACCTAAGATCTGTTCAAGGCTTCTACTCCATGATAGGGCTCTCATCATGCTGTCGACTAGCATTCTTACTCTGAATTTGATGGTTGTCCCATTGAATATGATTCTGACACATCTACAGTTTGGCTAATAAATAGATTGACTGCAGAGAGGTGATGGATGTACTCCTATTTAACATAGGTGTCCATGTTAGAGATTGCCTCTTTCATATCATATTCCATAGACATTATTTTTTCGAGTTGCTTATGAGTGTTTTGTAAAACCATATCCACATCATTTATTTCTTGCAACACAATAGTTAGAAGCCCAACAAGCTCTTCCTTCCAATCATCATATTCTCGTGGATTTGCAATGCCATTATAAAGTGTCGGGAGTGGGACTGAATCAAAGCATTCAAAATCTTCCCTAAGCCTATTATGATATCAATTATGTGATTCTACCAGCTTGTTATATGTTAGCAATATTTGTCCTTTCATGACATTCTTATCTACGAGCTCCTTTTTTTTCTCCATCATTCTAGGCTGCAATAGTTCATTCTCCACCAATGCAATGCATGTCTGTTTGAATACTTTTCAATATTCATTAGCACACTTCATAATTTTGTTGAATATTTCTTTTATCATTTTAGATACAGTGTTATATTTGATGGTTTTCACTTCTTTCTCCAATTCTTTGCATTTCCCCTAGGATTTCAGATGGCAATTCTTCCAATAGGTTGCATCAGATAATGTATCAAGCACTCTCTTATATTTTTCAAGCCATGGGGAGTAAAAATTTGATGTGGAGGAGGAATATGTTCTTTCTCTCTGAAGAAAATAGCTCCTTCTTCAGTTTGTCATTTTCCTTAATTAGTTTTTTGATTTGTGCTTTGGTAAATTTTGCCACATTTATGTTCAATTCTGTTGTCTCCATAGGGTTGGTATCCACTACTCATTGAATGAAGAGATGAACAAACACTTGGTTTGGATTACTAATTATAGCAGGTATTTTATCATGGGGATATAGTGATCAAATAAGCAAGGTGGCTTTGTCTGGGTTTTACCCATATCCTAAATACATTTTGTCACTTGCTTGTTCAGTTAAGTTCATTGTCTTATCCCCTCTTTTTTTGAAGCTATTAAATACAATTGAAGAGTTAATATCCCACCCTGGTAGAAGCAACAATCCATCTTCTTGAAGAAATTCCCTTCCTTTTTCGGGAGTGATGGACTCCATTTCCTTTTCTACCTCCCTTTTCAATTCCTCCAGAGTGGTTGCCTCTTGTTCAGGAGTGATATTCTGTATCTGTTGTCTCATTTTTCTGCCTTTATATTCATAAAAGAATGATTTAAATTCAGAAGATTCAACAAAATCACAATCATAAATAAACTGTTATCCAACCCTGACCCTCATATCATCAAATAGTTCATTTGATGCCTCAAATATTACAACATTCTACTCTTGAGGGGGCTCGTACTGTGCAATCACATGAGCATTGATTTGTTTGACCTACTCACCCTCTTCATCACCCTGCTCTTCTTCACTTATATCAGTATCTACAAAAAAAACACCTCAGGAGTAGGATGTGAAGGTATGTAATACAAGGGCTCTATATCTTCAGCTTGTACTCCTGAATAGGTTGCATGACGTGCATCAAAAAATATTGGGGGAACATCCTTTACCAGTTCATTGACATGAGCGATGAGTTGCTCAATTCTTGTTAAAGGATCATGTATCTCACCAAATCCCTTTGAATAAGATGGGAAATGTTTTCTCTTCCATTCCTCTGCAAGCATAGTCTTGTTATAAGCGGCCATTCTTTCCTTGGTGGAAGCCTCATCATGGTTTCTTATGACATCTTTGATTGAGAACAAATGTTCATACCCTGATAGCCTCTGCGATAATCTCGCCTTGTGAATAAACCCTCTGCATCAAATTATTTCCTTACATCACCTAGAGGTAGGTTGTACTGTGCTAATTTACCATCAATTTCTCCATATCCTTCATTGGAAACTACTCTAAAGTCTCCAAAACATAAGGTGTTGGGCATAATTGATTGTTTGCTATGTCCTTTGAGGAGTTTGGAATTAGATTTTTCCAATTGCCTCACAATTTCTAAATAATAAATTCAGTCACGAACTACTCGTGGCATCAAGTGTGGAGCCCCTTCTAACCCATAAACCCTTATCACTGTACAATCAAGGAAAGCATACCAGTCTCCCCAGTTATGATTCACTTTATTTCTTCGATCATTTTCTTTTGGTCTTATAAATCTTTGTACTTCTGAGGATAGGTTATAATTGCACGGATATCCATACAACTTCATCAATGGTTTTACAAAAAAATCTTCAAAATAAAGGTAATGAGACCTACCAAATCGATTGTCCCACAATGAAGTCCACATTTGTATAGGTTTAAAATCTCCATTTTCATCTGTATCTTTTATCCTTAATTCTTCCCTCCAAACCCCTTTGACTTGTCCCTCGTACAAAAGAAAATGCATAAGAAAAGAATAGTGTTCAAAATTAATATTATCACTATTATTTTTTAATCTTTCCAAGCCCTCAATGTAGGGCATTGACCAAGTATCTAGCATAATCAAATGGCCTCAAATACTTTCTCTATATGTCTGCAGCTAAAACCATTGGGGAAGTCGACATGAGAGGCAGAACCTCTACTCCCAAAACCTGAATAGTTGAATAATAGGTGTATTGAAAATACTCTTCAAACAAATCTTCATGCAAAGGAGGGTTTTCACTGCTAGAGAACCGCCTGAGTTGGCCTCCTTCATCCTTGGGCCTATGTAAAGGTAATTTACATCTCTTATAGCTGGTATCCATGTGGCGATACTCTGTCAAGAGATCTTTGATGGTGAATGATAAATTCAATGAACACTCAAACTGAAATACATTAGAAATGAGATCCCTAGAAATAACAAGCATGTCACCCCCACCATGTGACTAAATAGTTATTTTATTGGGGTCATATTATAGCAAGATATTTAATTAGTTTTGTGTTCACAAACACATTGGGCACCACAAGTCTTCCTAGGTTCAACCTCCACATATTGTAGACTGGTGGAAACCTAAATTGTTTTCTGTAATGGTACATGAAGAGGTCGTACCCTTGTTGTGGTTTCAAATATCCCCTAAGCCCTTATGTTTTTCCCATAGTGGATCCATGGAAGGAATCATTTGAGCACTCCTCTTGGGTATCGGCCTCAACCCAGGGCATTGATCTATTAGGTATTCATTTAGGAGTCTCTTAGGATTTTTAATGTCCAGTTGATCCAAAGTCTTAGTCTTTTCGATTTTCTATTTTTTAGCTTTGGGTTTGTCTGTACTCTCTTCCATTATTTAAATCTTAAAGCTTTTGATGAAAATAGCTTCTCAGTTGGGTTTGTAGTACTTACACGAGTCTCGCTGAGTCGCCTCCATAGTCCATTGGTCTTTGCTATGTCAAAACTCCAAGTTTTTGCCTTTATGCTTCTGCCCTAAGCGAAATCTTCCAAGATTTTATAACAACTATGCGACCAACTTGTGATATAATTCACTTCAATTCTGGTTCATAAATGCACCATCCGTGGATTGCCTTTCAATCTTGTCAACAAGGAAGAAAATTTATTTCAAATGTTTGAAAGTCGACGATGCCTCAGGATGTCACACCAGTCTTTCACCGATAGCCACCCTCTCCATAGATGGACACCTATCCTTCGTTCTATCAGTGGGACGCCAGATAATGTTTCCCCGATGCACCATAGTTCCCTTGATATACTTTATGCATTCGATAATTCATGCCCATGGTTATAATTCATGTTTACTTTTTTTGACAACTTGACTCTATCGGTATATCGGGAGAGCACCTTAGGAGTCAACCCAATAGAGTATTGTTACACCGATACTAGGTTGTGAGCTATTTTCATCGGGCCATCGACGGGATTGTGATGGGGGTTCCGCCAATGAAGCATTGTTAGGCCGATGGTATTGAATTTTGTTAGGAATGGGGGAAGGACTACGTCACTATGGACTTTAAAATTTGTTTATGGATGCAATGTGAATGTAGGCTATAAAATGGATCTTGTCACACAAATTTCTACATTTTTCATTGTTCATAAAATCAAAGTATGGTATATTTTTGTGATTATTGATAAAATTCGATAATTCATGCCCATGGTTACTTTTGTTGACAACTTGAATCTATCAATATATCAGGAGATCACCTTAGGAGTCAGCTCGATACTAGGTTGTGAGCTATTTTCATCGGGCCATCAACGAGATTGCGATGGGGGTTCTACCGATGAAGCATTGCTAGGCTGATGGTATTGAATTTTGTTAGGAATGGGGGAAGGACTACATCACTATGGAATTTCAAATTTGTTTATGGATGCAATGTAGGCTATAATATGGATCTTGTCACACAAATTTCTATAATTTGCATTGTTCATAATTTATGAATCATAAAATCAAATTGTCGTTTATTTTTGTGATAATTAATATGTGAAAGGTAAGTGGGGTGGAGGCTAGTTTCTTTGTAAATAAAAAATAATTTTCCTTTTAAGAGATCAAATTTAAATTTTGATATCACAATTTCATGGATGATGGAATACTATATAATTTGTAAAATATCATCAACTACAGTTTGAATTTGGCATATTATTCATGAAGTGCAATATAATATAAAATATCATGGAGTGCAATATAAAATAAAATATCCTGAAGTGCAATGATTCACAATTTATCTGACTAGAATATAAAAAATCATCAACTATAGTTTGGAATATGATTCATGCAGTGCTTGAGTGAAATATAAAATAAGATATCATGAAGTGCAATGATTCACAATTTCAATGTCCATTGGATACAATATAAAATATCATCAACTACAATTTGGACTTTGGAACAATGGAAACTGATTCATGAAGTGCAGTAAAAATACCTAAAACCTGCTAATTCTCTTGCGTTTCCCAAATGGATTCAGGGTCCTCAAACCTATGCTCATCTTGAGATAAAGTAAAAGGGTCATCTTGATTCTAAGTCTGCTCTTCACTTTCTTCCACCTATGTCTCAAATTCAACATTCATTGTGTGATTTGTGTCAATTTTAATATTATTGTCATTTGTCCCAGGCCCACTACCACTACCACTACCACCAATACCGACGGTGCTTGGAATTGGAGAGCCTGTGTTCCACAACCCCGTCCCTCTTCTTTCACATGTGGACCTCCAGATTGCGAGTGCCCTTTCAAAAGGATTTTTTTTGACATTATACACAGTTCCTTTCATCCTCGAGCAATTTTCCAAATTCTTGTCTAGTTTGTTTCTTAACTTTGATTTCAAAATCTACAATGTACTGAAAACTCTCTCATCCTCCACCGACCCCAATATCATTGTTTGACACAAATCAACAAGTTTGAAATATTCTGACATCGAACCACACAATATTTCACTCTGACTTAAGCTTCTCCAAACCTTTTTTATTGATCCTGGTTCAAAGGCCTTCTCCTTGCCCATGGATTTATATTGGTTCCTCATAGCTATTGCAAAACTCCCACATTGCTTTCTAAGCTTATTTTCATTTAAAATTCCTTCTATTGTCTGCTAATTGTATAATACCTCTTTCAAAAATTGTTCAATCAAGATTTTTACTTGATCATGAAAATATTTTTGGTTATCTCAGTTTACCCAAAATTGAGGATACACAATACCCATGGCTTCAAGTATTTCATGTCAAGAGAATCTTTCATGAGTCTCTGAGGAAAGAGATTTTGCAATATCCTTCAAATTATCACTAACATATTTAACAATGCCGTTAAAATCTTCCTCGTTAATAGGTACTTCTCTTCTAGAGCACCTGGATGTCTTAAAATGGTACATTGGTATCTCATATCCACATACACAGATACATAAGTGCCCACTTGCATTAAACTATAAATAATTATCAGGATTATTCAAATCAGTAATTTTTTGCCACATCAAATAATTTGCGCCTTCTTGTGCTAGATCTAGATATAGATGATTGAGGGCCAAGCATGTAAGTTACATAGATTGGCATATTCATAAATATACCTAGTTCTATCTTGGGATTTCTTCACAAGATTATTCATCTCATCCAACATGGGGAGAAGACTAGCTAAAGTCAAGAGTGTCTCTATATCGCTTAACCTATGTAAGAGGTCATGAGCTTTGTCTACTGTGCTGCGATGCTCGTACATCACTCCAATCAAGGATTAATATTCTAAAAAAAATCGTTGCGTTGGTCCATGCAAGGAGATCCATCTAGTATTGACACCCTTGAGAATCTTGTTTCTAGGTGTTATTCCCTCAACAAAATGTTGAAATTCAAGGAAACGTTTGGGACTTCGACATAAGTATGTGTGGATCTCATGAACTAGATTTTCAACTTTTGATACTGTAGAAATCGTTGCGTTGGTCCATGTAGGGAGATCCATCTGGTATCGACATCCTTGAGAAGCTTGTTTCCAAGTGTTATTCCCTCAACAAAATGTTGAAATTCAAGGAAACATTTGGGACTTCGACAAAAGTATGTGTGGATCTCGCGAACTAGATTTTCAACTTTTGATATTGTAGGAAACTTGCTTACAATTTTGAATGCTAAATTCATTCCGTGGGCCATGCAGTGAATGCCAAGCATGTATGGTGCACAAGTAGTTTGTAATTTTGTGCAAAGACCACTTCTTTGACCTTACATCACTGCAACTCCATCAACTCCTACACACACCAAATTTTTGGCAATTATCAACTCATCCATACCTGCAATTTCACTCAAAGATTTCTTGACTAGTTCAAATAGATTTTGTGATGTTGAACTGCCCTTCATTTTATGAACAAAAAGAAGATGAGCTTGGCGAACATTTTTTTCTACAGTATACAAATGCATACAAACCTAAGAAGTATTGTCTACCACAGTAACTTCATCTAAAGATAATGCAATGAAATTTGACTCTTTTATGTTCTCCTTTAAATCTTGCTTTTCCACTCCAGCAAGACAGTTCACCCATTCCCATCTAGAGTTTACTGACCAATGTGAGAAGGGAAAGTGGGGAGCACTCAAATAAAATAATAAATCAAAATATTATGGGTAGTCTGTCATAGGACACCCCCTGAAAAAAATATGAAAAACAACACTCATTTGAACAGTTTTTGAAAGATTTGTTGTTGCCATGGCTTTTCCAAAATGATCCTCAAGTGTACCTTCACATTTTTTAATATTTGACATTCTATGGTTATTCTCTCCATAATATGCGACATACTTAACATGAAGACATTCTTCCTTTGATTTCCATCGTACGACTGATTGTTCCTTTCCATCTATGATTTATGTTTTGTAAACTTTATCGATCTGCTTTTCTATAGTGTCATGATTTAGCTGCATCGTCTTGTCTCTTCCAAATTTCCAACTACAAATCTTACATTTGACCTTTGTTGCCCTTTCAATATCTTTTTCGTTTGATACTCCCACTGATTCAAGGAATGGGTACTTTGACAACCAACCAATTTGAAAATTCCTAGTCATTTCCCACTCACGCCCCAATTTTTATTTTCCTTTTCTTTTCTTGCTACCAACATCATCCTCATCCAGGTCAATTATCTCATTTTGGCTAACTAGGGTATCCCTTGGAACATCTTCTATGATATTTCCATTCTCATTTGATACATTTTGATTTAACTCAATGAAAATCTCACCTTGACCTTCCTATGGTGATGAGGTATTGTCAATGCCATCTTTAATAATATTTGGTGGAAGAGTTGATGATGTAGCTCCACCTTGATCTAATGGATTAGAAGCTTTTCCAATTCCAAAGTAATACTGCATGGTACCTCCACGTTTTGGGCATTTTGATGGCCTCCTAGTCTCTTCATTACCCTCAAGAGTCTTACCCTTGCTGCTCGACATATTGATATCTCACTTCGAATAAAAGCTGGAAAAAAATGTCTTCTTGTTTAAGAAGGACAAATCGACAGAGAATATAGATCCCATTCCCTACTCAAAATCATGTTTAAGACTGAAGCAAGAATGGAAAACAGATAAAGAAATCTTATTATTATAACTAATAACTAATAATAGTATGAAAAAATGATCACTCACCTTTGAGTCTACGTTTTCGGGTTTCGTTGACTCCTGAATCAAGAAGTAGAACCTTAGAACTGAACAAAATGTGTAAGAACAAATAACAATTTCAATTGTTTATATATCAATCCATATTTGGTGAATTCCACAAGATTTTTAAATGGTATGTTAAAAATTTGGCGGATCCCACATGCTTATACAACGATACCTTGTAATTTTCAAGGTGAAATGTGTCCTCAAATGTAATTATTTTAAAATATTATTGGTGAAATAGGTCCTCATAAGCAACTATTTATAAATTTTAATTGGCGAAATGAGTCTTCACAAGCGACTATTTGTAAATTTTAATTGGTGAAATGGGTCCTCATATAATGTTGTTTTAATAGTATTGGCGAATATGTTGGTGTTTTATGACATGCTCCTCGAGATTCCAGAAAAAATATTAATCGATCCATTGGAAATGCGTAATCTGTTATGGCGAATTTATTGCCTAAACATGCCTTGTAAAAAAAAAACTGCTGGTGAATGGACATGCATTGGACCGATAGTTCATGAAATCTAGGCAATTTGAACACCCTATTGGATACGGTAAATTCGCCAATTTTGATTTGCCCGACTCCTAGAATTTTCCAATTGGCGAAGATTCACCAGTAAAGTTTTCCCTGATATAATGTGTTCTTGCATACATTTTGTTATCATTTTATTCTCATTACTATTTTCTATTTATATATTTTGTGGGTGTACAAAGTCTTAGGTCCCAAATTCTTAAAGCTAGATTTTCTCCTAGGCACTATGGGTGTAAAAATTAGGAGAAAGATCTCAAACTTATGATTAGGTTGGGAAACTATGAACCAATTTAATAAGGTAGGAAATACTTTCAACTTTTGACTCCATTAGACCAAGGGACTTCTCTAAGGCACTAATACTCTATATAATTGCAAGTGATGAACATATACCTTACCATAAACCATATCCAATGCATAGTACAACCCTATTTAGGTTGTCACTTCATATCTATATGCTAGTTTGATAACACAAAAAATTCTACACCTTTATAAAGTGTCTAAGGAGGTGATTTATGATAACCTCTAATGCTATTATGCACATTTAGATGTGGTAATGAGAAATATTGACTACAACACAAAATAAAATGATGTTAAAATTTTAATGGTTTTAAGTGTTGGAATGATGGGAGGTTGTGCAAAGGTAGATGCATGCCTATATCCAAATAGGTGAATAGAGTCTAAAAGTTTCAAACAAAAAGTCATGTAACAATTGTAATCCTCTCAAATAAACTTAATCAAGATATTATTAAAGACTACACCTTTAAACCCTACACATAAACTAGTCTCTAGACATACAAATAAGAAGGTGAATGAAATTACAGAATATTAAAAGAATCTAGCTTAGTAATCCATAAATACTCTAAAATATACACCTTTGCAAAATATTTTTAAGGATTTGAAAATCATTTTTCTAGCCAACTAATCAAATATAACACATAGAAACATACACAATACACATGGAGATATTATAGTAATATTGAATTCATATATTTAGTTCATTCTCTTGGGATTATAATATTTTATTATAAATTTGGGATGAAACCCAAATCATTACAATATAGAATATCTTAACACTTTTTTGAAAACTAAAAACCTAATGGTTTGTAATGGTTTTTATCTTGTTCTTGTATTGCAACGTATTTTTCCATCCCTTGAACAAAAGCATATAAATATATATCTTTTATTGTATTCATGTAGTATTTGGAAGAGTAGAAAAGTCACCCATCATTGCAGAGGTTTCCCAATCCTTTGATGTCATCATCCTTAATGTCCTTGTGTAGAAGATTGCCTCTTCAAGATGTGTCAAGGTACCTTGATGTGTGAGTAAAACTTCTTTTTGATTCCATCCATACTACACATTAATGGAATTTTAATGTTAGGGTGTATAGCACAAGGATGATCCTACCAAATCCATTGAAATGAAAACTTGGAGATGACATTAAAATCATTGGGATATGGGATCCAAACACCATATTAATGGCTCTATGGGTTTCCTCATCTTCCATCATTAAAATTCCTTTGAATCTATGCCCTTGGAATAAATAGTGTTTTATGGGTGAGAGTATTTTTTAAGGTAGTTTTAGTACCAAGTATTGGGTCATTAATTACACATCGGTCATACAATGAGGTTGGTGGGAGTGAAAAATTCAAAAATAAATAATTTCAAATTTTAGGGAAACCTTATAATGTATTCCAATTGTTGGTGATTGGGGTTTGGGAGTATTCCATATTTCATGCTCAAAATAAATATATAAGTTTTCCCCTATACATCCAACTCTAAAAAGACACATGAAGGAAATAATTAGGAATCATGGATTAGGGATATCAATGAATTGTATGCAAATGAGGATAGGTCCAAATTCATGAGCTTAAAAATATGAACAATTTGAACTGCCGGGTATTAAGATTCATGAATATCTCCTACAAGGTAATTAGATAAGGACATAAAAAATTTTGATTTTGATGAGATGTCATAGCGAAAATGTTAGGGATCAAGGATTGGGGATATTTCATACCTTGTACCACTTTAAAAGTATTTCCACATCTCTAATTTTGATAATATATAGAAGAAAATGTTGAAAGTTGGGGATTAGGTATACTAATGAAAATGTACTCAAGTAAAGGGATAGTTGAATCGATGACTCCAAAAGGTAACATAGTATGAAATATCAGGGAATGAGAGTCTAAGGAAAAACATGTTGGTAAGTGAAAATTTGAAACATTGACAAAATAAAGGAAAGTTAAGGTTAAGGGAAAAGGATGTTGGAAAGAAAAGTTCTAAAGTCTTAATAGGAAAATAGGGTGAAGGTGGTGTTTGGGGAAAGGTATGACAAGATGGGAAACTTTGAAACTTTGACACATAGCAAAATCCTTAGTAATTTGAACATAAAATATCCAAACTTAGATTTTTTAGGAATTTTGCAACATCCAATACATAATAGGTAGATGAGAAAAGATGGGTAATAAGACTTATGCAAAATTTTAACCAAGAGAGAACATTAGAGAAGTTTCTTAGATCAGCTATAGCTGATGGAATAAATGAGGCTGAAATGCATAAGAGGGATATAAATCAAGAAAAAATGGATATTATCAAATAGGGTGCAAACACATTTAATGATTAGTTTCCTAGATCATTATTCTTTAATAGATTTAAAGGTGTAATTAGTTCTCCCAAATGGATTTTTTGAGATTATATGTGACCCCTTTGGTCATAGAAGTCAAAGGTCTTTATGGGAGTTACATTATATTTTTGGAGGAGTTACTTTGGAGAGGGACACATAGGTCCAACTTGGACTAGTTGGACCAATATTTGGCTCATGATTTGGGGAATCTATTATGGTTTCCTAGATCTCCTTGGTATATATATTGGAGGTTTAGGGTGAATATTATATGAGAATTTTATTGTAGGTACATGTTGAAAAATTGAATATAGAATACAATGCTTAAGATCTCCATTGATAAGAATAGGATTCGTTATATTGTAACCTTATTTTATTGATCAGTGTGCTACTATTGCTAGATTTTTTCCTATAAGAGTTTCCTTGGATGAGAACTATGTTGCTTATATCATTATAAAATTTAAATTTATTTAGATTTAAAATTATTTGGATTGTTCCACTCATAGGATTACTATGGTTTCTTATCATTCAATATCAAATCTATAATGAATATTTTAGATTTATGGGTGGAGAAGGTATTTTAACCTTGTTATTAATTTTTTTCAGTGGAAAGTCTACATAGGTGAATCTTATTCTTAGGTATATAAATGAATTTTAATTCTATAATGGAAATATAAAATTTAATGACTTAAAATTTAAATTTTAGAAGGTCAAGATGGAAGACCTACTCATAGACCATGATCAATGGATTATATAATGATTGGGTTCATTTCTCAAGGAATAGATGTAAATGCATTTTCCAAACTTGACATAAATATCATATCTACCATTACAATATATTTCAAATTTAGTTCTCCTAAATATATATTCAATAATACCTCTAAGAAGATATGGGACAAGATCAATAACTTGTATCAAACTAATTACTTGGTAAAAAAAATGTTTTTATGGTAAAAAAAGTCCTCTTTGAGAATGGGAGACAAATATTTAGTAACTAAGAACAAAGGCTAGATATTTTAAGAAATGAGAAATAAATACATGGAATATACTAGAGATGGTGTAGTATGAGGATTTTTAAGGAGGTGAAGAATAAGAAGGCACATAATATCCAAGTCAAAGGGGAGACCTAAGTTTCTTAGTAAATGTAAGGTTAAATTTCAGAGCTATAGTAAATCTAATCACATCAAGAATTGCAAGGAGAAGGAGGCTAAGAAATAATCTAATGATGATCTAGATTTAAATGAATCAATGAAGACCTTTTTTTGTATATCTTATTAAATGTGTGTCAGGGCACATAAACATTTGATCTAGATACTCTTTCTACATAAATCACCAAAAGGAGTGATTTTTTATTATGAGATATATGACAGTGAAGAGGTCTACTTGGGAGACAATATATTTCTTAATATTTTTTGATGTGCAAAAATTAAGTTCATGGTTAGATATGGGAGGACCAAGTCTCCTTTTGGTGTCTTATACATCCCTAGTTTCACGAGGTTCACCTATTGCTTGCAATTAATCTAAATAATATGGTTGTGAAACTTTTAGTAAGAATGGTTGTAAAATGGTATTAAGATTAATTTTATTAGTTAAGGTAGTTCATTTGATACTCTTATTAGAATTGGTTCTAGTACCTTTGTTGAATTTAATAGTTTTGAGGTTCCTATTTCTAAGAACTAGAAACTAAGTTTCCTAAAAATTCCATGTCGTGGTACAAACACATGGGCCATATTAGTGAGAAATATATTAAGGACTTGAAATGTAATTATATGTTTGAGGGGCTTGTTGATTTCTCCTAGGACTTTAACTTTTGTGAACAAAGTATATATGGACAAAAAATCATGTTAAGTTTTATTTGAGATCTTTTAGATCTTACAATATTTTAGATTTTATTTATAGTGATGCATTATTCCAATAAGTGTTCCTTAACTATAAAAATCCTTTACTATGTATTGTTTATTTATGGATTTTATAGAAAAAATGTGGGTGTTATTTATTAGATACAAATCAAAGGTCTTTAGTAGATTTAGAGAGAGAATTAGTTTGAGAACAATGTTAACGTTTTAACAATATGCAGTAATGGAGTATTCCTCTCTATAGAGCAAGATATTTTGTAAGGACAATGTCTTTTCTAGATATAAGCCAAACCAATCCATCCCTTAGTAGAATGGATTTACAAAAAAATGAACAAGTAACTAATAGATAAGGACACAATCATGTTTTATGGATCCAAGTAGGATCATAATTCTAGGTAGAAGTTACAATAATAATTTTTATATGATTAATAGATCTCATACTTCATCTAATGTGGAGAAAAACCTAAAGGAGTTGTGAATGAGAAAGAATCCTTCATTTCATCATCTCATATTTTTGAGTGTTTGAGACATATACACATGCGCCGAAGGAGAAGAGATCCAAGTTTGATATCAAAGATGAGAAGTGTACCTTCATTGTTTATAATGATGGAGTTAAGGAATACAAGTAGTAGAATATTGAGATAGGGAGGAATATGTACAATAAAAATGTTATCTTAAGAGAGGTAAAAAAAGACTAATATTTTATGGACTACAAATGATGATAAAATAATGGTGTACCTTGATCCCATGATCAAGAAAGATGCACTTAATATTGAAGTAAAGGTTTTGTTGGAACCATAGCCGAATTGTGCCAAAAAAGAGCCTTAATATATTAGCTTAATGTTTATTTTATTAAGGGTTTTTCATTTAACACTAGCATCTCTTGAAGTTTTAGTTTGTGTAAAATCCCTTATGCCTTTTATAAGATTAAGTGGGGTCACTTTGAAATCCTATGCGCTCCTTGGTATAAAAAATTGTTTAAACTTGGCTATGCAATTTTCTAATTTTAAAGTGACCTACTATACATTGTTACTAACCATTATGTGTTTTCACTTGTGTTGCATTTTGAACATTTATTATATTTATCGCTTTTAGGAATTTAGCTTAGTAGAAGTACCTTTCACTTTTTGTGGGCCTACAATACTCCTTATCTTTGTATAAAATCTTCTATATTGTGATTTTTGTTGTAAATTCAAGGTGGCTTGCTACCACTAGAATTCAAACACTTAGGCTTTATTTTTGTTATCTAGGGGCATGACTATTTACTAGTTCTAGGGCTTGCAAGAAGTTATCTTAGTTGGTATATCTATCACTTTGTGCAAGTTTGCAAAGACCAACATCATTAAAATTCAAAAGGGTTTTGTCTCAAGGAGGTTGAGTAACATGTCTACTTCCTATTTGAAAGGAAGTAAGATAAAAGTTACATAATTAAACTAAGATAAAAAATGTGTAAGTAGAGAAGATATACAATTTTAATATAAAAAAATGATCACACAACCATAAAAAATATATAGTGTGGGAAATCCCTTTTGAGAAAAATAACAAAAAATAAAAAATCAATTGTATTATTGACAAAACAAAAGGGTTACAATAAAAATCTAGGCTCAATCCTTTGTAGGATATTATAGCAACATATATCTAGGAATATACTAGCATCATAACAATACATACAACTAAACTATCAAACCTCTATCTCAAGGATTGAATACATAAGAAAGACGATAAATGAAATCATAAAATAGTGATAAGGAAACCATGAGATAAAATCACCCAAAATGTGACATCCAAACCTCTAGTTAAAATCCAATGCTCAAATCCCAAGATGTTCCATAGGCTTAAAATATCATATTCCTTACTTCTTTCATAAACTATCATAACATCATCACTATTCACTCACCAAATTAGGTACTCTATTACCTTCATTCAAAGTTTCCTTGCGATGTGTCATAAGTTGGTCAACAAAAGTAACTCCCTTTTACAACTCTTATGTGTCATAGATTCTCTCACATTTTTTTTTTTGTGGGAGGCCTAAGTTAGAGAGGCCATAAATTTTATTTTGGGAAGCTAATTTAGCCAAGTTTTGTTAAATTGATTATATTAGAGTAAATTTTAATATTTAAAGGTATTAAGGCCAATTTTGACATGTTTTATGGCCAAAATTAACCATATACAATGCACACATTATATTTTTATGCTCTTAACATTAGGATACAAGGTTAAGAAACATTTCCTAATATTTTACCACTTTTAAACACCATGTAAGAGTAGAGGGAATACAAAAATTATTAACTATTTTATAGGGGATGAGAGGACCATAGACTTATTGCACCACTTGAATTTATTTATGTTGATTGGATATATTAAATAATCTATAAAAATTTCTAGAGTATCAACCTTATTCAAATGTTAGGATCTTTTCTAAGTTTATGTTAGTTTAGGTTTTATTTTTCTAGTGGATTGATTTATTTTCTCTTAGTCATAGGTTTTTGCTACACTTTATTAAGCTTGCTTAGGATAATAAAGTGAGTTTAATATTTAATAACTAGGAGATGAGGTGATGAGATATCACCATCCTAAAAGGGTGGAGAATTTACTATTTTCATTATTTTATTTAATATTGGTGGTCACTTCCTATTGGTTGGTTTGCCACCTCCATCCTCTCCCTAGTTTTAGATAATATCACTACCTAGCTTGTATTTGCATACTCATGCATACTCTTGGATACTCTTGAATATCTATTTTCCATATTGGAAGCTCTTAATGCATTACTATCATTTTGAAATTGCATATATCTTGAAGTCACTAGTATGCTTGTTTGTGTTTTCTAGCTTATGTAGCTTAAAATTTCTCTTATAAAGTTCCTTGGGTTATCAATCTATTTTATATTCTAAAATGGTATTAGAGCTATTTCTTTGAGAATTTCGAGTTTGTATATTTTTAATTGAGAGTTTAAGCATTTTATGACATGAGATATTGTAAAATTCTATATGCTCTTCTCTTGCATTTTGAATGATCTAGATAATTAGAAGGGTTTATGAAGATCTGATAACCTCTTCATTTTGTATATGTGTTTGTAAGATCTGGGTGATTGCAATAATTTTGGTTATCCTAGTGGTATTTTTGACTATTCCAATGCATTTAGGAGGTTCAAATCCAATTCAAATATTTTTTGACATAGTTTCAAGTTGGGGTTTGAAGCTTAGATCTGGTTCAAACAATTTTTTATTGAAGCATTTTTTACCCAAATGGACCTCAACATTGCATTTAGGACATCGAGAAGATAAAATTTGAAATAAAATTCACACATATTTGGTGTTAGGAGTCATTGCGGTAAAAAAAAATTACTAGGAGGGTCGTATGACCCCCTAGTTGTTATCGTAAGACCGATTTCAAAAAAACAATTTTTTTTTTTAATTTATTTATTAAATCACTTTTAGTGCTAAGCAATAAGTGCTTAAGTGCTACTATATTAAGTAGCGGGGTTTAAAATCTCGCTCTAAGTGATCTCTAAAGCTGTCAGGTGACTAAAGCCACCAACAATCAACACTAACCACTAGGTGAGTGGTGTACAAAATACTTAGGTCGACACACTGGTGAAATAACAATAGAATCAACCATCTATTTAGTGGTTCACTCACAACTTGACATGCAAACAACCAACACACTTGCCACTTGGAGAAAATATACTACAAGAATCCTCAAACACTTCTACAAATCCACATATCAAAACACTCATCTGTGGTGGAATGCAGAGCATTCCAATCATACATTTTATCATAGCTACACTAGTATTTCTAGACCGATACTTTATCACTATTATCTTCAACTTTGAAAGACATCAGATAATGAAACTTTGTATTTAGAGTCTTCCAACATACACCATCATTACCTCAAAATCACATAACCAAATTCTTCATGGAAAAGCAACACATACCAAAAGATTGTTTCTCTTAAGAAAATATCCAAATCATTTGGTCTTCTCTGGACCAACACTTCTGCATATATTCAATAGGTTATCATTAGTGACAACACCATATACTGTGCATAAATTCAATACATTATCAATCTTCATCAATCTCCCTACTCAACTATATCTTCACACTATACATCAATGAAAACATCTGTAGCATACACAAACTTCCATCAATATCCATATCCAACCATCTCCATACTATTGACATCAATGACAACACTTGTAGAATGCTCGCAACAATATCCCCCCTTTTTATTGATGGTAACTTTACTCAAACTTCTCCAATCTTCTCCCCCTTTGACACTAAGGGAAAAGGGGCCCTTAATATCAAAATGTTCAAGTTTCTACTATTCTCCTCCTTTGAAGATATATATCCATATGTACATGGGAATAACTCCCCCTTACTACTTCACTCCTATACTTATCTCTTCTCCAACAGTACTGACCGAAAATTTATTACAAAACTATTTAATACATTTGCATATGTACAATGCAATTTGAAAAGATATATATTTAAAGAAAAAATGTACAACTTAGCTTGTGGAGGGAAAATTTCCTTGATTAAACACCTTCAATTTTGCAAGGTGTGGTTCTAGATCCTTCTTTGTTGTTTCCCATTCCTTCTTAGCAAAGAAAATTAATCCATACTGATTTTAAAACTTCAGAGGGAGCTCTTCACCTTCTTCCAAAGAGTTGGGTACTTGATTTTGTTGTATCATCTTCTCCATATCAGCCAAGATTCCAATTAGAGAAGTAATCCTTGCACTTACTAGGTCTCTAAGCTGACAATATTGCATTATTATCTTTTCTTTCTGCTCATGTGGCTGGAAAAATTATCCATGCAGATTTTCAATTTCTATCCTTGTTGTTCCATTTGCATCTTTCATTGGATCATAAACTCCAAAGGCCTTTGTGATCTGAGAATCAGTTGAGTCCATCTGATCTTTTATGCTCTTGGTAGAGACAAGCCATTTCAAGAAAAAATAGAGAAATTTTTTTCCTTCCTCTACATAATTATGAATATCCTTTAAGTTTCTCTGCAACTTACCATGTGAAGTAGCATATTTTTCGAAAGCCTCTGCCAATCTCTTATCATTTATCTTCTTATTCACTTTATTTTCTAGTTTCTCCTCTAGACTAGTAGAATATTCCTTAAATGAATCAAGGAGTAACCTCATCGTGGCACGTCGGATAAATAGTTGTCAACATTTGCACTAGGGAAGCTATCTTGCAACACTTTTGATGCCTCATCTATCATCTCAACACTCTTCTGGTGATTTTATAAAATCTCCTTTCTCACGAAGGCATGAAATTCATCGCCAAGTTGCAACTTATGCAAGGGAGATATTTTGTCCATGTCAACTTGTTCTTGCTACATAGGAACTTGTAGAAACTGTGCTGACACCATCGATTGGAATTGAAGTTGCATATCTAGTAAAATCTTCAAGGAATCCCTAGAAAATTTGAGGGATTCACAACTATTTTATGCATCTGAGAGGCAATTCTTGTTAGTTTTTATGAAAAAAAATGAAAAGAAGAAAAATCAACACATTAGACAAATAACATAATAGTTTACCTTGAGAAAACCCTCCTACTCGAGGGAGAAAAACCCAACAAAGAATGTCTTTTATATATTAAATAAAAAGAGCATAAATCTGCTTACAACTCAGACCACACACAAGGCCAAATAATAGCACCTCTCCTAGATGAAAAGATACAAATGAATATGATTCTCCTTGAATTAGATCTACTGATAAAGAATGATGATTTTCTGCTAAAGGATGAACTTCTGCTTTGTAGAAATGAGAATTATGATGAATGAAATTTTTGTCTTGAATGAATGAAATTCACCTTGTATGTATAAAACAAGGTGACTTTTCATCTAGGTCAGCTCCCTTAGATGAAAATAATATAAAATATAAATTGCAATAAGAAGACTGACCAACCTTGAACTAAGGAGAAAATAGCTCTCTAAGCTACCAAATACTAACACTCCCTCTTAGATAGGGGGATATTTTCTAGATATATACGTCATGGAGTCTCTCAACATGACGCCCAAAATGGCTACACCCATTTGTGGAAAGCTCAAAGGTTCCTCACGAAGTCTCTCAACGTGATGTCATCATGGAGTCTCTCAACATGACGTCCACCATGGCTAATCCCATGTGTGGAAAGAAACACACGTACAAGTGACCATCACAGAGTCTCTCAATGTGATGTCATCATAGAGTCTCTCAACATGATGTCCACCATGGCTACTCCCATGTGTGAAAAAACACAAGTACAAAGGGTTCATCACGAAGTCTCTCAACGCGATGTCATCATGGAGTCTCTCAACATGACGTCTCATCTTAGTATCAAAGATGAACAAGGGATCGCACCTCATATTTCTCTGTCTCAAAGAAATATACACTACAAAGGCTTTCACCTCATACTTTTCTGTCTCAGAGAAATATACACTATAAGGGCTTTCACCTCATACTTCTCCGTCTTAGAGAAATATACAATACAAGGGCTTTCACCTCATAATTCTCCATCTCAGAGAAATATACACTATAAGGGCTTTCACCTCATACTTCTCCATCTCAGAGAAATATACACTACAACAAATCTTTATGATGATGTGACTTCCTTTGAAGCTCCAAGTATCAACCTTCTGACCTCCTTGTCCAAGGTTGCCTCTATTGGTTTGTCAGACTCCCTCTGAATTTTATTTCCTCCTCTTCAAAGAAATTGATTGCAATGACAACCCATATAGGTTCTTCCTCTTTGAGAGATGTCTCCAGTGAAGTTATGTGCCACCAATTCAATCCCATGGCTACAAGTTATGTTTCCATTCTTCAGCCTACGTAACTTCCTCACAGGATGCATCAATCTCTTCTTCCCTTGAATGCAATCTCTCATCATCCTTATGCTCCTTCGTGTGTCTTGAAATAAATTTAGAGAGATTAATAGTAGTTCATAGAATCAAACTACCCCAAAGAGAAATATCTAGACCAATGCTACATAAAAATTTTTTATTCAAGGTACAAGCATAAAATACTTATCTCTTTATTGATTATGATAAATACTAATCACTACACTCAATATAATTCATTGCTCTTGCACTTACATCAGTCCACAACCTTCTTTCTATAGGTTCACAACTTGATCACAAGCCCATGTCCGAGTATTAACAGTGACCCAGTAATACATCAATATTTAGATTTGTAGTGGTGGCTGGGAAAATTTGAATATTCAAATTTATCGATGCACTCCTTTTCTAGCTGCATCCTACCTAGAATTGCTTAGTTTCTATGCCCAATTTTCCACACTTTATAGGCTCGATAATCAACACCAGGCCTTTCCAATAGGTATATTATACTTTTGTCACTTGCTGTGCCTCTGTCTCAAATTTTCCATACACGATGACAATAGCTTCAATGACAGGTGTCTTATAAATAAATCGCACCTCCTGACGTCACACCCAGAGTTGAATGTTGATACCTTCATGATTCTTCCTCATGGCCTTCATTTGGAACAAAAACCATGAGAAACTCTTCAAGTCTTCAATATGCATAGGATCTGAACTCCCACACAATACACAGAATGAATCGCTAGCACCTACGAAGGTAATTCGTGCCAAAAGGTGAATACTCTCAGGCTGAAGATGATAGAAATCACTTTTCCAAGAGATAAACGGCCCCTTCGTGGATTGAACATGCATGCCTCGCCTTGCAATTGAAGATTTAATTGCTGATATAGAGAGATCGACACAGGATTTCAAACAAGTAGAAATCAGTCTCAAAGAGCCAAATCGTGAGCTCCAACAACAAAAACGTGGCCTCCCAAACACAATTGATACTTCCAAAATGTAGAACGCGGTGCTAGAAGGCCAATATGAGCCGATCTAATCTTTCTTGAGGTCTATAGTGGATTGTAAATGCCACACATAATGGAACAGAGAAATCATGTCTTCCAACAAAAAATTTTCCGCCACCAATCACTTTACAACCTACTCAAATTCAGTTTAGCTCAGTTTGGATATTCGATATGCTTCAGCAATTATTGTCGACTCCTCATCAACTGCTGCTTGGATATATATTTCCCCTATAGTTTGTCTTTATTCAGCTCCTCACAATATGGTTTTGTCTTGTCTACCAGATGCAGGGTAAGCACCAGATCAAATTCTCAAACTGAATGCCTGCAACAAGAGATATCTCTAGAAAATATTATTTCTTTCTTACTTAAAATCTTCTAATACAAAAGATTAGAATGTTGTTCTCCACAATAAATCTCTAAATCTTCCTTTGCTGAAACCCCCAAATTATCAATCTCCTCAAATTTGGACAAATGCCATTAAATCTGATAAATCCCCTCAATTAAGCACAAATGGAAGTCTTTTGAATTTCGTGAATGCAAATGAGAGTGGGGAAAAAGAAAAAGTGCCATTTCCCCAATTCTCGTTAGATGCTTACACAAATCTGATTGGATTTTCAAAACCTGCTCTGATACCATGTTAGTTTTTATGATAAAAAATGTAAAGCAAAAACTCAACACATTAGATAAATAACACAATAGTTTACCTTGGGAAAACCCTCCTACTTGAGGGAGAAAAATCTAGCAAATAATATCTCTTATATATTAAATAAAAGGAGCATAAATCTGCTTACAACTTAGACCCAACACAAGGCCAAATAATAACACCTCTCCTAGATGCAAAGACACAAATGAATATGATTCTCCTTGAATTAGATCTGCTGATTAAGAATGATGATCTACTGATAAAGAAATGAGAATTATGATGAATGAACTTTTTTTCTTGAATGAATGAACCTCACCTTGTATATATACAAAGCAAGACGACTTTTCATCTAGGTCGAATCCCTTAGATGAGAATAATATAGAGTATAAATTGCAATAAGAAGGCCGACCAACCTTGAACTAAGGATAAAATAGCTCTCTAAGCTACCAAACACTAACACTTCCTTCTTTGGGGAAACATCATTCTTATCTTTTGCAAAAACATTCTCTTCTACCAGAGGGAAATTATCTATTATCATGGCTTCCCGATTACCCTCAGGTCCAGACACATGTTCTTGTTCAACATCTTAGGTTCATTTTCAGGCTCATTGATCTAAAGAGAAAATATATCATGCTCCATTTTAGTCTCATCATCCAGAGACATGTATAACTCCTTCATGAGATCTACAACCTTTTACAATGTTTCATCCTTCAACCTTTTTACGTCTTCTTTATCCCTACTCATTAGGGTGTTGACTCTTTTCTTTGTTCTAAATTTCCTATTGTAAACCTAAGCCAATCTTTTCCTATCCTCATTTGTGAGAGAAAATTCAATCTTCTCAAAAGCAAAAGTCCTTATCTTTGGATCCTCATCGAATGCCTCTTGTCTTCTTGTGCTCAAGACTCCTTTTAAGTCATCTGAAAGATGAATTTCAATTTCACTTAGACTAGTATTAAAGATAACCATATATTTTACAATGGCCTCTTCAATTGTGGCCTTATTTTCAATGTTTTCATTTGGATACATCTGTACAGTTTCTTCCAGCAGACCAAAAATTGCAATTCCATTAAACAAAGCATCTAGTTTTATAGGGTTGTGCTCCCTTACCAAAGGGGATTTGTCCTCCTTTATTTTTTCCTTTCCCTTAGGAGACTCTTCTCCTTTACCAGATGTGTTTTCTCTCTTTTGCATGAAAAATTCCTTCTTCTACCTCTCTACTTCTTCACTCTTTGTATCAACAATGTCAAATTTAATTCTTTTTTCACTTGTCTCTACTTGAGAGATATTGGAATTCATTTTTTAGACCAACTTAGGTCCTTCCTCTTCTTTTTCTTCACCATCATAGCCTGCATACCTCTCTCTTGTATCTTTCTCTTTTCTTCTTCTCCATAGAGGCTTCTATTGTGTAGTAAGTGCATAGGTTGTAGCTTTCTTCTTCATACCAATTTCAGGCTTTGCTTCGAGGGATTTTATAATAGATGGAGAGGGAGTAGAAGTCCTGATGGACCTTATAATGCTTGGTGTACCTTGCGTATCCACAAATGGGGCTTTGATCTTCTCTGCGATCCTCTTGGAAGAACCAATAATTTCTTCCAATTTTTCTTTCATTTTTTCTACATTTTTCTTTATTTCCTTTTCTTTATCCTTCAGATGAAATTGACTAGATATATCTTCATAGGTTCCAAAAATATCTACTATAGGTTCTCTTGGTTTTCTCAACATAAGATCTGCAAGACCCGTGATTACATCTTCTGCCACTTCTTAACCCATTTTTGGAATCTAGACTGTTCTGGGTTCCATTGCTTCCATAATGCATTCATCCTTAGTAACCATACATGTTATATCCTTCTTGTACTTTTCAAAAAAACTCCTAGGAACCCTTTCTCTTTCTTTCATATTCTCTTGAAAGGTCTTAAATAAAACCCATAGAATGCTATCCTAATTTTCTATGCTTCCAAACCTTCTTAAGTGATCCCTAATCTGAATCAACATGAATACTATCCAACCATACAACATTCTTTGTACCGGGAAATTCTCAAAATGGGTACCAAGACAATTTTTTCTTCTAAATATTCTCCATCAACTATTGCCTTAGGATCTTTCATAGATCTATGTCCAAACCTTCTTTCACCATTTGGTGAGTAGTATGAATAGCATTTGTCGATACCGAATTCTCTTTGATAGTGTAGTAAATATTGTAACCTATCATCATGGATGCATATTTAACTGCCTAATCATCTATGTCTTTCACTATGAGGGCACACTTGTCAAATTTTTCTTTGGTGAGCCTCATAACCATCTCATTCTTCATGAACTTCATCATCGGAATAGGTCCTTCAGAGAATAAACATGTAGCTACATTGATATATTTGATGTTGATTAAGTGTGGAATATCCAACCACATAAAATTACCATGAATTCCACTCAATGCATACTTAACCCATGCATTCTCATAACAAAAGTTCAAAAAATTGTTCCATACGTCCAACTTCTTCTCTATCAGGCTCTCAAATTATGGTTTTAACTCAAAAACATCTTCAGTGAGCTTATTAACCCAAAATTATCTCAACTTCGAGTGATCATATTCTTCCATTTTCACATGAAGGTACATTCACACATCCTCAACATGCATTACACCATATGAAACTCTCGAAAATGTGCCTTCTAGATCTACTTCCATGGATTTAAAGGGGTGTTTCTTGAACTTAGTTCTTGTCCACTCCAAGACATCAATTACTTGAGGAGTAAACATTGTGAACTACTTCTGAAACTAAGTTTTTAGTAAGAGATGATATATACCTTCAAATCCTTTTGCTAGTAGGGTTTCACATAACTTTAAATATCTTTGAATCACCTCTGCTCTACTCTCCACTCTTCAAATGCTTGATTGAAAATAAAATTTTCATATGTGAAAGCACATATAAAACCCTTTTCTAAAGACCTAAAGTACATTCATTGTAGTGAATAATGCTAGGTTGAAAAGATGATAAACCATAACTGAGCAGTCACAGTCATTTTCATTCACTCTGCAAATATCTATAATAGGAAGTTTCATACTGGAAATTCCATTAATAGATATTCCATGTTGATCTACACATGTACCAGTGTGTTGAGAACATAATTACCACAAATTTGGTGGGGGATTAAGGATCTTCTACTAAAACTCCCCCTAAGCCAAATCTCTTCAATTAGTTTTTGAAGGAAACCTCTACACCATTGACTCATCCTTCACTTCATTTTCTTCTTTATTTTTCCAGATCTTGTTCATTTCCTTCTTCATCTCCAATGGATCCAAATTATTTTTGGAATCAGACTTATTTTGTGAAACAAAGGGTTTCAAATTTATGCTTCTACAAAAAATTGTTGTGTCTTGGTTTATTGCATTTGTGGCATACAAAACCCTTTTGAACAAGCTTACTTCCACCCATTCTAGATCCACATTCATTAGCCTTATGCCCAAATCCATTGCATGCATAACAACAACCATTGAGAGATTGAGACATCACGCCTTTATTGTAACCATTCATCATGTGTTTTTTGCAATCACTAGCTCTATGACCAAATTTATTGCATGTATAACACTGATTGGGAAATGATTGAAATTTTGATTCATTTTGCTTCTACATTCTATAGATTTATGTCCACACTTATTACAATAATAACAATGACCATTAAATGATGGGTACCTTTGTGCATTTGGTTGTCTGATAGGTGGTCTCTTGATGTCTTTCTTCTAGTTCCAGATCTGTTTGACATTACCCTTCTTGTCATCTTTCTTTTCAAGATTTTTTGGAGTCTGATCTACCTTTGAGCTTTCACCTTTCTCAAACTCTGATCCTTCTTTGTCCTTAGAGCTCTTCTATCCAAAAATCATCTCATCAAGTAGTGTGGAGCTCTTCTTCAATCTGTCTTCTTGGAGATCCCTTCTTTCTCCAGATCCGATCTCAAAATAATAATCTCTTGTTCAAGCTTTGAACATTCTTCAAATCTATCTTTCAATTTCACATTCAGGTAGTCTTCAACTTGCACTTTAAAATTAGTGATAGTCTCATTTGATTTCTTGAGCTGCTCATTTATTTATTTGATTTATCTATAGATTTCTTGAGTTTCTCTCTCAACTTCTTAATGCATTCATTTGCATCTTTGGATCTCTATTATCAAATTTTGATTTATCCAAATCATCAAGAGTTGATTTGATTTCTCCTTCCATGTCCAATAAATAATATTCTTTGGTAAACCCTTCAAGGATAATCTCTTCTGGAGGAATAAGATACTTCCTTGTAGCCATTAGTTCAACACCAAGATCTCCCTCAACAATCAAGCCAATTGAAGGAACCATGCTCTGATACCAATTGTTGAACACTCAAAATACTAAGAGAGGGGGGGTGAATTAGTATTCATAATAACTTAAACATTCATTTAATGCATCACATTAATCTTGCAATAATGGTGAAAAAACCTCGGTGTTCTATTTAGTAAAAATTCCAAAGATTTCATGTTAAGTGAATATCCTATGATGCCATGACATAGCAATGATTTTTTTTCTTTCCATAATGTAAATTAAATGCACATTTGAAATAATACCATTTCCAAACTTCCATTGCATTCCATTGTAATTTCACAAATCTTTCCTTAACATAGACGTCACATTGAATGAACTCAAGTTTATCATTCATGATTACATTCTTCCATATAAATGGGTACATGATACATACATAGCTCTTTTGAGCTTCATCGGGTAATAGATTTAAAAACTAGTCCTAATGCCATCACAATGGTGCATACCTTCTGGATGTCCCCACTCTCTGGTGCATACACTCTAGCTGTCCCCAATGTTGGCACAAACATTTGCAAATATAGACTACCATCTAATGAGGAGATGCATCACTCAAGCGCTTTTCTGCCAACCACAAACTCAAATGCGATCCCTCGCACATCTGCCACATATGACCAAATGGACCTACCCTTCGACGAAGAGATTGGTTGGTAAACCCCATAACAATATAATATCTAAGCTTAGTGTTGTGTCCTACAAACCAAAACCTAATCATACGGTCGTATCCCCTATGAGTATGAAAATCTTGAACTAGAATTTGCATAAAACTAACACAGTGAACTGACAGTGTAAATAGTGGTAACTTACACTACTTTGGCCAAAGTATTCTCACCTAGTACTTCAAGTGAAAATCATCCTATTCACATACACTTCTACAACTTGGTTTGGATTATGACTATTCATATACTATGCTTAGGTAATTTCCTTCCATAGGCAATCTTTAACTTCAAAAATAACCTATTCCCATTTTCCCATAACACAATGATATTCATACCAATAAAGCCTAAGCATAAGTTACCCCTTCAATGGATATTCCTATGCTAGGTATAACATATGAGCTTTTCTAGTCTACACATTAACTTTATAATCTAAAGTACAACTACATAAGCTTCATCTACTCATAGATTAAATATTCATAAGTAATTGACTCCAATCAGTAATATATCACATTAATAAGCGATTCTCATCAAGAATATATCCACATCAATAAATGACCTCAATCGAAGAATAATCATATCAATAGATGATTCCATTCGAGAGCATATTCTCCTTAATTAAAAGGGCTTAAAAAAGAGTCTACTCTTGTCAATACTATAACTTCATAATAAGAGTGTAATGCAACTAATCAAGTAGAAAATCTAACTCACTAGGTATTTCCCAACCTACATTTCCAAACATATAGAATTCCATAAACTCGAGTGATTTGGCTTAATCAAAATGGTGGGTTTTAACCTTGAGACATCCTAATCTTAGGATAAAGTCACCAACCAATGAGTAGTCCAATTATATAGGTTAGTATAACCCTATATGTTCCAATCAAGACATATTGAACAAATCAACCAAGTAGGTTATTCCCAACCCATAGGTTTCAATGAGTATTCAAGTATAAATTCCAACCTAGTAGGTACAACTCTACCCAAGGTCTCGTTGTTTAATCAAAAAATACTTCTTGACCCTAATAGGTTAATCTAAACTAGGGTTCCATTCAAGAGTATAGTATGATCAAGTGATCATTTACGTAAAGATATTTGATGTGGTTTGTATAACATTGCATCATATCTTTCATACCTTCACTTTTTTATTGCCAACCTTATCATTTCCAAGGTTTCCTAGCATAATTAGATAATAGTGTCAAGTCACTCCATGACATCGACATATTTCACATTATACATGTAGTCTAATCTATCTATGTATAGAACATCAATATCTAATTCCTGTATATGGTATATAGGAGTATTAAGACACTTCCCTTAATCATATTTCATCATTTTTGGTATGTAATACCAATGACAACCAAACACTCCTATTATGGAGTATATACAAACACTTTCTTAGATAAGCATAAAGAAAATTTATTTCCTTTCCAAAGCAAATGCTATTATTTCCTAATGCATGTATTCTCAAGCAATTCAAACAAAGAATTCAAATCTCATTCTTTTATAAATAAAGACAAATAAGAGAAGGCTAGATCCTCATGCATGTAATACGCTTAACCAATTGAATGACTTGATGCATAGACTTCCAACAAATTATAGCTTCACTTAGCTCTCTCAAAGCAATACTTCACTATGGATCCTTTCTCAAGATAATAGTATGCACTCACAAAGTAATTCATAGCTCTCACACAAACACTCACAACTCTTAGAATTTATAGCTCTCAAAATAATTGTAGTAGAATAAGTTTTCAGAGAAGTGTGTCCCAAATGAGAGAACTAGCCTCTTGATTTATATAGGAAAATGAGACATTGCAACCTATAGAAAAGGCATGCCAATTGATAACTTTCTTCATGTAAGTTGAATCACTATAAACAACTTAAAGGTGGAAGAAATCTAAGTGTAAAATCATCATAAAATGCTACAGATCAACCATTCTTTTTGACAACAACAAAATACTAACTCAAATGTGCACATGCCCAAATAATGACAATCAAATTGCAACCAAGATAAAATTCTACAGATTTAAGAGCTCCTTTATTATAAAGCCACCTATACTATGTCAACTTGTTCATAGTTCCTTTGAGAAACAGATCAGAGATGAGTCACCTCACAAGATAGCGTCTAAAATGTGCTTTGACTTATCATGACTTACTGTTCGCTTTTCCTATTTTCATGCATTCTAGATACTTTGTGGCGTAGATTCTAACACTTCATCACTTTACCATTATGATAAATGCATTCCAAAGTTGGGAGTAATTCATTGCTTCTAAATATAGCGATGCATTTCAATAGTATTAAATATAGTTCACTTCCCATATCGGCCTTAAGTTATTGCACACTATCTGCATATGGTTCGGCCTCTAATGTTGTACATAACATATGTATTAATCGACCCACAATACTTTGCATAGTATATATACAAATCAACCTCTATTTAATTATCATATATACATATAGATATATATTTGTATGTATACAAGTACATATATTTATATGTCACAAATAACCTTAAAGCTATCACATATATACTCTAATATATATATATATATATGTATATGTATATATATCCCAAGATAATCAAACACATATACATTTGATATTAAAATGAATAAGATCAAATTAACATTCATATAATGATGATATCGACTATACATATAACATATATATTCCTCTATGCATATGTATGCATATGTATACATATGTTGATACTTCCGTATGGACATTTCTATTTGTCAAACATACGTATGTATTGACACATGTATACATATGGATATATGTATATACACATTCGATTGCAAAATCAAGTACATACACAACTAAAATCTTATCGATTAGAAACATACGTGCAATGTATATATACAGATACACATACATGTCGTATTGTTCATTTGATAACACCATACTCATAAGAAACCCATTCATAATCGTGCATAGGTACATACCTATGTAATTTCATGTATATTCTCCTTCATGCATATGGTATATCATCGACATGCATATGCAAACATATACGTATATTTGTGTATGTTCACCTCACCAATCAAACATAGTAATATAAAGAAGAACTAAGCTCTAAACATATAAACATCATCCAAGAATGCACTCAACAATAATCAAGACCCTTAATAATGCAAACACATCATACTAAGGATGAATTACCAATTCCCAACACTATGACTTGACTCAACCATTCTATTGTGAGTGTAAGTGTGTGAGCTCATATAGGTATCATTAAGGGTTATCCGACCAATCACTTCTCTTGAGTAATACTTCCCATCCTTTTCGAGGATTGAACCTGTCTCTGCAACCGACTTAGCAAATTTGCAATGGTAGTTAGATGTTCATAATAAATCCATATGCATCATTTAAATTAAGCATATTCATGTAGTAATGCATGTTCATCATCAATATAAACATAATTCCTCTTCCAAGGCAATAATACCTTAATATCTATTCTGGTATTCCATTCATTTAACAAACATATCAAAATCATGATTGCATTTACCATCTGGTTTACTCGTGAAGGTAAAAGTAAATTAGTAATAACAAGATGGGGTGCGACAAATGGAAAGGAACATAGAAAGCATGTGGTGCAGGAGCACCTAGAAAGCACCTAGGAAACACTAGGCTTAGGAAGTTTTGGTTTTGATGTTATAAGGTCATGTTGACCATTAGCTTGTGTTAGAAACTAAATAAAAGGTTTAGTCAGGAGCTATCAGGAGTGGTGAAGACTTTAAGGTTAGACACTCATTTGTGTTAGTGTCTAGGAAATTGGGAAATTGGGGAAAGTGGCAAATTGGACTTTTTTGCACTTTTTCCCACTTGGCAACTGTTTTGTCCGACCCAAGGGAAGCCCAAATACTTTGGAAAAACATATTAAAAGTATGCCTCGACCTGTAGATTGGTTGGAAGTCATTGGAAGTTTTGGCAATTTGTAATTCTCATGAATAACAAGCAAAGACAGTGTGGAAATTGATTTAATTTCTGTGTTTGTTCTTGATAGTGAGTTATTGGCCTGACCAGGTGATGAAACATGTGTAGAATGTAGTGTAGTTTCTTTCCAAGCATTGAGTGGTACAGTAACTAGTTTTTTTCCTCGGTTCAAGCATTGGTTTGTTAGTTAGTTTACTTCTTGTATTTTATGTTTTGACAATCATACCGTGGAAGAATGGAGACTTAGTTCTCATTTCCCTTGTGCCAGGTGTATGGGCTCTTGGAAGATGAGACTAGGCTCCATGACTATACATAGGTTAGGTTTAGGAGTCTTTAGGGGTCAAAAGTTCATGGGCAAAGTCTATTCCTAGGCGAGCTTGGCAGTGCCCAACTAGGAAAGACAGTGCAAAACAAGCACTAAAGTTGCAGGGGTGTCAATTCCCTGGAAAACCAAGGTGTGTGGTGGTTACAGGAGGCCTTGTAGAGACTTGGAAAGAAGGATGGAGTCTTGACAGACCATATGAAGCAAGAACCAACTGACTATCCTCGGAGAAGGTCAGAAATTGGCTCAAAACAAGCCTAAAGTGGCTAAGTTCATGGATAGAGTAGAGTACAGACAGTGCATACACTAAACCCCAAAAATAATCAAAGTGTGGGCATAGGAAACCCAAACCCCAAGAAAAGATCCTAGGTCATTTGGAGGTTTTTGGAGTGGTTCCCACTTTTCTCGGGTTAGGAGACCTAATTTGGGGCTCAAGGGCTAGTAGCCTTTTTAACCCTAGAAGAGGGTTTGGTGAGAGCGATGGAGAATTGAAGATTGGTGGATGATCAGGAACCCTAGGGGGTTGGTCTGGAAGCCATGGGAGACATCACACACACCCCTGCATCGAATTAGTGAAGGTTGGAGAATTAGCTAGCCTTTAGGAAGATTAAGGGCTAAGGAGAGAATGGTAGAGAGAGTACCAAATTGGCTTGGTAGTTGTGAACTTGGATGGTAGTGGGGATGGCCAGTAGAACCAAGGGTACCTATACCTGAGATAGGACCTATAGGTTAAGGTGGTGGATAGTGCCACCATAGGGGATTGCCAAGGTGAGACCCAGAGCATGGAACAGTGAGTGTTCCATCCAAACCCACCTACACTAGATTGGTATCAGAGCGAGTGAAAGATTTGGGATAGTTTTTTGTATGTCATAGGCTGAATCAAGTGGTTCCAACACCATGGTGACCAATGCAAAATTGGCAAGAGATCTGACAGAGCAACAAGAGAAGAACAAGTAACTTGAAGAGACAGTTGAAGAGATGAAGCAAAATTTGGAAGAAGTGGTAGAGGCTGCAGGCAAGATGAAGGTACATCTAGCAGTGGTTAGAGATAAGGGTGAAGATCGGGTTAAGGAGGATATTGAACTAGACCCTGATCCTCCACTAAAGGAGGAACCCTTCCTCAAGGCATTGAAGGCTTTGAGTGGTAAAGCATTAGAAGGAATTCCCATCTTCACAGGTAGAATGGATGCAAAGTTGGTTATGGAGTGGATAGAAGGAATGGAGAACCACTTTGAGTGTGATGGAGTGACTGAGGCACAAAAGGTGAACATAGAAAAATCAAGGCTAAGGGGACAAGCACTGACTTGGTGGAAGTTCCTACAAGAAGAAGGAGAGAATGAAGGCAAGAAACACATTTCTAGTTGGAAAGCTATGGTGGCTAAAGTGAAGGAGTATTATCTACCTGAAGACTATGAGGTCCAATTACATAAGAAGAGGCAAAACCTTAGGCAAAGAGACCTAGATGTAGCTGCCTACACCGAGGAGTTCCAAAATCTAAGTCTTAGGTCTAGGGTGCAAGAAGTGGAAAGTATCAAGGTGGCGAGGTATCTAAATGGCCTCAAATGGAACATCCAAGAAGAGTTGTGTCTCTTTACACTCACCAATCTCCATAGTTGTTTTCAAATGGCTTTTAAGGTGGAGGAGAAGCTGAAAAAGAAGCAAGACTCCAATTCTAAAGGCAAAGGCAAAGGTAGAGAACAAAGAGATCAAAGAGGGCAAAGGGGTGGTTACCAAGGCAGAGGCAATGACCAAAGAAACCAAGGAGAGTTTAAATCCACAGATCATGGAAATGAAACACCTTCTAGAGGAGGGTATAACAGAGGTAGAGGTTTTGAAGGAGGATCCACTAGAGGAAGAGGAGCAGGCAGGAGCAATTCCTATTTTGCAAACATGAAATTCTACCATTGTGGCCAAGTTGGACACCCAACCTATAGGTGCCTGGAGAAAGCATCTTCATCAAGCAATGAGAAGAGAGTGGCTTATGCACAAGAGGAAACCATGAGTCCTAAGTCAACTAAGGTTAGTCACATTGAATCTGAGATGGGAGAGAGTCTGATGTTCAGAAGAGTTTTGATCAGACAACCGGTCAAGGAGGAACCCAAACAAAGGAGAGCTCTATTTAGAGTAAGGTGCAAGATACATGGTAAAGTGTGCAAGGTCATAGTAGATTTAGGTTCAACAGACAATATTATCTCAGAGGAGGTAGTAATGAAATTGAAATTGGAGAAGGTACCCCACACCAACCCCTATAAGGTCACATGGCTTAATGAAGGGCAAAGTGTTTTAGTGAATGAGCAAGTAACGATGGAATTTTCCATTGGAGGATACAAGGATAAGCTAGTTTGTGATGTCTTACCCATGGATGCATGTCATCTACTATCGGGAAGACCATGGCAATATGATAGGAGTGCCATGTATGATGGAAAGGAGAATAAAATCTCATTTAAGAAGGATGGGAAGACTTTTACGTTGCAGTCACTGTCAGAAGAGGATGAAGGAAAACCAAAGGCACCAAGTGTGCTGCTAAGTAGTGTAAAAGAGTTCCTCAACACCCTACATGAAGGTGGAGAAGGATATGTAGTATTATTGCAATCCAAGGAGGAAGATAAGACTAAAAAACCAGTCATACCTGGAGCAGTCCAAAATTTACTTGAGAAGTACAAGGACATAGTAAGTGATGGCACACCTACAACTTTACCTCCTAAAAGGGCCATCAGTCATCAAATTGACTTCATACCTAGATCATCCTTGCCTAACAAAGCAACATATAAGCTTACACCGGATCAGAATTTGGAAGTGGCAAGACAAGTGCAAGAGTTGTTGGATCAAAAATTGATTCAAAAGAGCATCATCCCATGTGCAGTACCAGTAATTTTGGCAACCAAGAAGGGAGGAAAATGGAGATTATGTACTGATTCTAGAGAAATAAATAGAATCATAATTAGGTATAGGTTCCCTATTCCTAGAATTGAAGACTTAATGGATTTTCTTGGAGGAGCTCAGTATTACACCAAGTTGGATCTAAAGAGTGGATACCATCAGATTAGAATTAAGGATGGTGATGAGTGGAAGACAACATTTAAGACAAATGATGGGTTATATGAATGGAGAGTGATTTCATTTGGTCTCTCCAATGCCCCTAGCACATTCATGAGGCTCATGAATGAAGTGCTCAAAGATTTCATAGGAGTATTTGTGGTGGTATACCTTGATGACATCCTCATATTCAATAAGACAACAGAACAACATTTGAAACATGTGGAGTTGGTACTTAGAAGATTGCAAGAGGAAAAGTTGGCTATCAACCTAGAGAAGTGTGAGTTCTTTAAGAAAGAGCTTATATATTTGGGATTTTTAGTGTCTCAAGGATCATTGAAGATGGATCCAAGCAAGGTGGAAGCTATCCTAAATTGGCCTACACCAACCACAAGGACTGAGGTAAGAAGTTTCCATGGATTGGCTCAATTCTATAGAAAATTCATAAGGAACTTTAGTGGTATTTGTGCACCTGTCCTAGATACAATCAAAGGTGGTCTGAAAACCAAGTTTAAGTGGACACAATAAGCTGAGAAAGGGTTTGAGAAACTGAAACAAGAAGTGGCAAATCAACCTATTCTCTTGTTACCTAGTGTGATGCTAGTGGAGTGGCAGTAGGAGGAGTGTTAAGTCAAGAGGGCAGGCCTATAGCCTTCTTTAGTGAGAAGCTCAATGAAGCAAAGAAGAAGTATTCAACTTATGACTTAGAACTTTATGCTTTGGTTCAGTCACTTAGGAAGTGGATACATTACCTTCTACCCCAGGATTTTGTGGTCTTTACAAACAATCAAGCACTTAGCTATATCATTACTCAAGAGAAGCTGAGCAATAGACACTTGAAGTGGATGGAATACATCCAAGCTTTTACCTTCACCATCAAACACAAGAAGGGCCAGATGAATAAGGTAGCAGATGCATTGAGCAGGAGGTTGTTGACAGTGCAAGAGATACAAGTGAAGAGCATAGGGATTGAAAGCTTTAAAGATCTCTATGGAGAGGATGAAGATTTCTCAGAAGCCTATAAGGTATGTTCAGACTTTGAGAATCATTTTCATAGTCAATATGCTGAGTATACATTGCAAAGTGGATTATTGTTCAAGGGGAATCGGTTGTGTGTTCCAAAAGGATCAATGAGAGAAAACCTCATTCAAGAAAAGAATAATGGTAGTCTTAGTGGACATTTTGGCATCAACAAGACTTTGGAATTAGTACAAAGGTTTTACTATTGGCCTAAGTTGGCAAGAGATGTTAGAAAGTATGTGGAACAATGTGTTGTGTGTATGAAAGCTAAGGGAGGAGCTAGTAATGCTGGTCTTTATCAACCCCTACCCATTCCTAATAGACCATGGGAGTGTGTGAGCATGGATTTTGTGGTAGGAATCCCTAAGACCAAGACTGGTTTTGATAGTGTGTACGTAGTGGTAGACAAATTTAGCAAAATGAGTCACTTTATCCTTTGCAAAACCACTCATGATGCTAGCTACATAGCTCATCTTTTATTTAAGGAGGTTGTAAGGATTCATGGCTTACCTTTAAGCATTGTTTTAGACAGGGATGTTAAGTTCATGAGTCATTTTTGGAAGACTCTATGGAGTAGATTGGGTACCAACCTGTCATTTGGATCAGCTTACCATCCTCAGACCGATGGTCAAACAAAGGTGGTTAACAGGGTGTTGGGTAATATTCTTAGGTGCCTAACCAAGGAATATGGACAGACATGGGATATGGTCATCTCACAAGTTGAGTATGCCTATAATGATAGTGTCAACCGGACCACTGGGAAGAGTCCTTTTGAGGTTGTGTATGGAATGCACCCAAGGGGTATTTGTGAGCTCAGGGATCTAGGAGCCATGGAGAATAGGAGTGGACATTCTGAAGACTTCACTCACACCATGAAAGAGATTCAGGAGCAGGTAAAGAGGATAGTCATTGAGGCTACTCAAAAATTGAAGGATAAAGTAGACATGTCAAGAAAGGATGTGCAATTTGCAGTAGGAGACTTTGTCATGGTTCGCCTTAACAAATCAAGGTTGCAGAAGGGAATGGCAACCAAGTTGTAGATGAAAAGAGTAGAACCATGCAAGATATTAGCCAAGTATGGCAAGAATGCATACAAGGTGGAGTTACCTTCTGACTTGGGAATTTCACCAGTTTTCAATGTTGCAGATTTGATCAAGTACAAAGGATCAGTCCAAGAGATGTATCAGAACAGTAGAGAGGTTTTCCAAGATGTCAGTAACAGAGCATTACCTATTCTAGACAAGCTTCAGGCAGAAAAGATCTTGGAGTCAAGAGTGCAAAAGTCTACAAGGAAGAAGGTGTACATGGAACACCTTATCAAATGGAAGAACAAGCTTGAATCTGAGGCTACATGGCTACAAGAGGACCGGTTCAAGAAGAATGGCATTGATATGTCATTGATCTCTCCTTCCATTCTTTAGTGTTTTGGTAGAGAGGGGGAGAATGGTGCAGGAGCACCTAGAAAGCACCTAGGAAACACTAGGCTTAGGAAGTTTTGGTTTTGATGTTATAAGGTCATGTTGGCCATTAGCTTGTGTTAGAAACTAAATAAAAGGTTTAGTCAGGAGCTATCAGGAGTGGTGAAGACTTTAAGGTTAGACACTCATTTGTGTTAGTGTCTAGGAAATTGGGAAATTGGGGAAAGTGGCAAATTGGACTTTTTTGCACTTTTTCCCACTTGGCAATTGTTTTGTCCAACCCAAGGGAGGCCCAACTACATTGGAAAAACATATAAAAAGTATGTCTTGACCTGTAGATTGGTTGGAAGTCATTGGAAGTTTTGGCAATTTGTAATTATTATGAATAACAAGCAAAGACAGTGTGGAAATTGATTTAATTTATGTGTTTGTTCTTGATAGTGAGTAATTGGCTTGACCAGGCGATGAAACATGTGTAGAATGTAGTGTAGTTTCTTTCCAAGCATTGAGTGGTACAGTGACTAGTTGTTTTCCTTGGTTCAAGCATTGGTTTGTTAGTTAGTTTACTTCTTGTATTTTATGTTTTGACAGTCATACCGTGGAAGAATGGAGACTTAGTTCTCATTTCCCTTGTGCCAGGTGTATGGGCTCTTGGAAGATGAGACTAGGCTCCATGAATGTACATAGGTTAGGTTTAGGAGTCTTTAGGGGTCAAAATTTCATGGGCAAAGTCTATTCCTAGGCGAGCTTGGCAGTGCTCGGCTAGGAAAGACAATGCAAAACAAGCACTAAAGTTGCAGTGGTGTCAATTCCCTAGAAAACCAAGGTGTGTGGTGGTTGCAGGAGGCCTTGTAGAGACTTGGCAAGAAGGATGGAGTCTTGACAGACCATATGGAGCAAGAACCAACTGACTGTCCTCGGAGAAGGTCAGAAATTGGCTCAAAACAAGCCTAAAGTGGCTAAGTTCATGGATAGAGCAGAGTACTGACAGTGCATACACTAAAACCCAAAAATCATCAAAGTGTGGGCATAGGAAACCCAAATCCCAAGAAAAGATCCTAGGTCATTTGGAGGTTTTTGGAGTGGTTCCCACTTTTCTCGGGTTAGGAGACCTAATTTGGGGCTCAAGAGCTAGTAGCCTTTTTAACCCTAGAAGAGGGTTTGGTGAGGGCGATGGAGAATTGAAGATTGGTGGATGATTAGGAACCCTAGGGGGTTGGTCTGGAAGCCATGGGAGACATCACACACACCCGTGCATAGAATTAGTGAAGGTTGGGGAATTAGCTAGCCTTTAGGAAGATTAAGGGCTAAGGAGAGAATGGTAGAGAGAGTACCAAGATTGGCTTGGTAGTTGTGAGCTTGGATGGTAGTGGGGATGGCCAGTAGAACCAAGGGTACCTATACCTGAGATAGGACCTATAGGTTAAGGTGGTGGAGAGTGCCACCATAGGGGATTGCCAAGGTGAGACCCAGAGCATGGAACAGTGAGTGTTCCATCCAAACCCACATACACCAGCATGCATCACATCAAGGAACACAAGAACACTAGATTTACATGGAAAACCCAAAAAGGGGAAAACCATAGTGAGGATTAGCTCACAATATAGATATTATAACCACTTACAAAGTTTGATACAACTGGTGGACTCACTCTCCAAAGACTCATTGTCCAAAAGAAAAAAGACTCACTATTGAAGGGCTCACCGCCCAAAATAGAAAGAGATAGAATAAAGGTTGGATCACTGCCAAATATGAACTACTAATAATGCATTTGACTAATGTTGAAGATACAGCTCCATTGAAGCTCAAAATACTGACTTAACACACTTCATTCCCCACCATAAAAAATAATTTATACTTCTTTGCTCCAAGTTTCATACACACTTAATTATCTAGCATCTCAATTACTTCATCATGCACAAGGAATTAACCTTGTATATATATCATAATCAACCAAAACATAAATTAAGTTGGCCTAATTGATGTACCATGCATCCTTGTTACTTGTTGATTCAAAACTCAATCATACACACCTCACAGAGGGAATGAAAGAATATAACACATTAAGATAGGCCGACATGACGTATAATTATTCCCATAATTCCACTACAAACTCTTCTCATCTCCACACAATCCAAAATACTTAGGTCGATACTACTGGTGAAGTAACAATATAATGAACCATCTATTCACTCATAACTTGACACACAAATAACCAAAAAAATTGCAACTTGGAGAAAAAATACTACATGCATCCTCAAATACTTCTATAAATCTGCATAAATGTTCATCCGTGGTGGAATGTGGAGCATTCCAATCATACACTATATCATAGTTACATTGGTATTTCTAGACTGGTACTCTGTCACTATTAGCTTCAACTATGTAAGACATCAAATTACAAAACTTTAGATTAAGAGTCTTCCAACATACACCATCATTAACTCCAAACCACATAACCAAATTCTTCATGGTGGAACACAAACCAAAAGATTGGTTCTCTTAGGAAAATATCCAAATCATCTGGTCTTCTTTGGAAAAACACTTCTATAGATATTCAATAGGTTATCATCAGTGACAACACCATATACCACACATCTATTCAATAGGTTATCAATCGTCATCAATCTCCCTATCTCTTCACACTATACACCAATGACAACATCTGTAGCATACACAAGCTTCCATCAATATCCATATCCAACCATCTTTATACTGTTGACATCAATGAAACACGTGTAGCTCATACTTGCAACACAATGTAGTTCTTTAGCTATGACATATAGATTTATTCCTTTAAGTCAACATGTAGGGAAGCTATATTTGCACATATATATTATCAAACTCAAGCTTAAATGTATCAACACAAGATACAAATAATCTAATGAATGCTAGGCTAGTAACAAGAGAAAATCTCCCATCAAAATCAATTCCCTCAAACGAAGAACATCTATTTATAACAAACTATGCCTTGTAATTTTTAACTTGACCATCTAAATTAAAATTATTTATAAAAACCCATTTATATACAATAGGTTTTTGACATTAAAGAAACTGAATTAAATCCCATGTATCATTCCTTTTTAATCTAAGCATTTCTTCTTCCATGGGTCCAACTTCTTGAATTCACTTCGATTCATTTGAACTTATCTCCTTCATAGTTCTAGGCTCATCAAAGTTAGAACTCAAATTAAACTTGCAAATAAAATTAGGATAGCTAAACCTTTTTAGTTTCCATTTCTTTTGAGTGGAAATCCTCAAAGGCTAAGGTGGAGGTTCTTCCAACTCAAGTCTTAAAGAGCTATGAGTACTATCCTCCTCATCCAATCCATCTTGAAATTTTTGGTACATATTTATTCCCAATGTTATATTTTATTTGGAAATTGGTAAATATTTACAAGTATGGCTAGCATTGGTAGTTTCCTATTAGATGTAGCACCTTCATTCAATTAACAAACCATTGATAAAATTTACAATCATTACCCTATGTTGGGCATGGAACTTATGGTCTACAATCTTAGTGTCAATTTTATTTCTATTGGAGGTCTATTATTATTAGAAATCCCTTTGCTTTGGTAGATCATTGACAATTATCTTACTGCAACAAGTTATTATTCAAATATTTATAAACCCGACACAACACCCTCCTAGACAATGTAATAAAACAACTTGCATAGTAGAAGAATGCAATAGGAAATAAGTTGCAAATAGATGATACTATTATGCAACTCCGAGGGGGAAACCCCTAATCCACTTTGAGGGGGATACCTCAAATAGTCTTAAGTATGAACACAATACTCAATATGATGATAATAGAGTAACCACAAGCTCCTATATATACACTACTTATGCATTGGATGTCATCTAGGTTTACTTAGATGCTTAAAATATACACCTAGGATGACCTAATTATCTAAATAAGAATATAATAATGATCATATAAATCAATTAAGAGTTAAGTTAACCAAAGTCGAATGCCCATATACCTATGAACACTATAGGATTAAGGACATAGTAGACACAAATTTTAGACTTCAAATGGGTCTTACATTTGGTGGTTGATTGCCTCAAAGGTATAATAGTTACCTTACTTTTTAATCTTTGTCTTTTCCTCTTATGGTGTAGCAAGTAGTTTATTTTTGGTGGCAATTCATTCTTGGTGGGTATTGGTAGTCTCTTGTGAGCTAGCGATTTTCATTTCCTAAGAAATTATTTAGAGTCTAATGCATACATGGGACAATTGTGATGGTCATAGAGATAAAGAGAATATAGAGAAAAAACATAGAATGACTACCTCCTTGGACAAAATATGTGAGATTGGAGGGATAAATGGATGAGTGATAGGAAGAAGACCATGATTTTTTTTTTATTGGCTAGATATTGAAGAGCCTATTCATGCTAATCGATTGAGAGAGAAAATCATAGAGGGTTAGGAATGAACAACTAACCAACCCTCCAAAAATGGAACACTTGTGAACTCACTTGACAAGTGTGTGAGCAAGTGTCAAATATATATGCAATAGATGTCTCTTAGCATCTCTTGAGGAAAGAGATTCTTTAAAGTCCTAGCAGGCTCCCCCATGAATACCTCAAACTAATTCACCTCTAGCATACTCCATTTGAAGTATTATTAGAACCTTCTATAGTTCAAATTTTTATTTCCCCCCTTTCAATTCTACCTTTGCCAACACTATCTCTGACTGCACCTTTGTAGTCTATAGGTTTGTTCTTGAATAGTAAGTAGAAGAAAAGACACGTGTATGCCTCCATCCCACTCAAGGCAACTTTAGATAACAAACCTATCTTTTTTAAACATTGTGTATACTCACTCAAATCTCTTAGCCATTGCAATATATGTATACTCAATAGCCTAAAAATGCTATTCCTTGATGAGCCTATGCTTAGTAGGGGTGTAGGGAAATATTATTAGGCATGACAAAGATGGAACCATAATCTAACACTCCACCACCAAATGCTCCCAGCATAGAAGTTAATCTTCAAGGCAATGCCAAAAATAAAGGAAGTTTTTTATTAATGCATATATAATTGTAAAGAAAACAAATCAAATTCAACTTGATACTACGTTCATATCCTATCTTCAATAATTAGCTCATTCATTAGAAAAATCTTAAATATATTGATGTACTAATATAATCATTGGTTAATACATGCGCTCCCACTACCCTAAGTTTCTTTCTTTAGTTGTTTGTGTAATTTGGGTTTGAAATTGTCATATTTGGACAATTCCTATTTTTGGGAATTTTTCTCCTTTTTGTAGAGTTTTTGACAGTTTTTGTGGTAGCAGAGGATTTTGGGCTTTGTAAAAGTTTTAGTAGTGGAGAAGTTTGGTGAGGAAGACTTATTTTTTTGTGAATAAAATGATCATTGATTTTTGTTGTCCCTATTTCTTTCTAGTTTTCATTTATGTCTTCTAAGTTAGTGAATCTGAGTTTGATTTACTATTTTGTTTTGGGTTAGCATTTATGACTATTTTCTTTGGTATTTTTTGGATTTTTATAAACATAAAATATTGATCAACATTACTGAGGAAATTGGTTAGGGGGAGAGTAGAGGTTCTCTTTGCATCAGTTAATGGTATCAAAGCAGTCAACAACGTTCCAAAGGGGACTTGTGTGAATTAGGGAATGGTTATGTTGAAGGGTTGTTGATTCTAGTGGGTGAGGTCAAGAAGATAATTGTTTGTAAGTCCTTGTTATTGTTGTTATTGAACTATATGCCTACGAGACATGCATATATTGAAACTTTGATTAATAAAGATGGTGTTGTTTTAGTGTTTCCATAATGCCTTCATGTGATGATTGTGTGAGTGTGGTTTCCTAGATCCACTTGCTCTTTATTGGGCACCTAAATCCTCAACTACATAAAAAATGGTCAAGTCATGCACTAGAATCATACATCCAATGCATTGACCCAAAATAATGTAAAACTAAAGTAGGAAATTGTTAGGGTGGAGACTTTTTCTTAGGGTGGAGACTTTTTCTCTCTATAATGATATATAATTTATTTATTTATTTCTTAAATCAAATTCCAAAATACATATTTTAAAAAATTTCTAAAAACAATCAAATTAGGGGAGAGGGGCTAGTAGTCATGCATGGTCTAATTGTTGTTATAGAACTTGTGCTTATAATACTCAATCTTACTACATATTTATACAATATATTATAAATAAATAGTCCACATGTAAATAGAAAAATCCAAAATACACCAAAGAAAAGAGTCATAGATGCTAGCAATGTACAAGCATTGGAGTATTTCATATTAATAGCTTGTCCTATCACAAATATAAAAGGTGAGCACAATAAACACCATGTATTTTTCATTAAATGTGAAGGATTTTCAAAAAGTTTAAATGTTCAACTATTAGTCCATATTTATTTCATACAAGTTATATTTTAAATAATTATATGATTGTTTCGTATAACACCACTTGGCAAACAAATCTTGTTTAAATTAAAATTAAATAATTTGAAAGCTAAGGGGGTGAAGTTATAGAAGACCAAAATAATTACAATTGAATTGCTATTTAGAAAGCGAAACAGAAAACAAGATTCTCTCGCAACAAATAATTCCACAATAGTCCTCGAGTAGGAGCACAAATTATATCCCTACTACACTGTCCACCCATGATCATATATTCTTACATACACATAATCAAAAGCTTCGATTCCCTAATTCCCTGAATCAACAGTCAATGGACATGCACTTCTGAAGAGTAGGTGCCTTAGCTGTGCTCAAGAATGGATCGATTCTGACCCACAAAAGGGAGAAAACAGAGGCAAGCAGTACCGACCACAATATGACAATGGTAGGAGTCCTGTTCTGTTTGCCCATGAGACCTTTTAGGAAGGGGTATAAATGAAAGATCACCCACATTGCAAAGAACAGCCTTCCAAACAGAGGTCCCCATGACTGATACCCATTGTTAAGGGCATCAGAGAATCCTGCTACAACACCCACAAGATTTATTACTAACAGAGTTGTTGGAGGGATGAGCAGTGTTGTCCATTTGAAAACATAGAGCTCTCCAAAATCAGCGTCCTCTGAACCCTTTGCAGTCACAGTGAAGTTGGTATCAATGCCTGCTAATACCTTAAGCAGACCTTGGAACACAGCGAACAAATGAGCAGAAACACCCCCTATCACCCAGAACTGCTCGTTCCTCCACCATTCCTCAATGCTTACTCCGCTCCATCTCAGTTCCAGGACACCCGTGACTATGATGGAGAGGAAAAGAGCCATGAAAAGCATGCCTGCAATGTTGCTCAGCTGCATATGGAAACAACAGTTAATCAGAAAAATGTCATGTCATTTTGCATTGCTCTGCTCAATTCAGAATTGAAATGAAATTGTGCAAAAGTCAAGGAATGCCCAAAAGTAGGAAAATATCTAAATTACAAGAAAAAAACGAAAAATCTAAATAGTAGAGACCCATAAATAAAAATCCAAAGGCAATTTCATTTGCACATAGCCAATTACAAGAAAAAACCACAGAACAAACAGCCAATTACAATAAAAGCACAAAATAAATCAAGAAGACTGTAAACCTGAATGATTTATATGGTCCTAATAAGCTTGTAACTTGGCCTACTAAACAAATGGGCATCTCTAATTGGGTATATCGCCCATGTTTTAGAACATTAAAATATTGGTTACTGGTAAATTGGCTATTAAAATGTTGGTTACTGAGTCAGCGGATATTGTTTTAAGCTGACTCTGTTTTTACAATTACATTGGAAGGATTTTGCAGAGAAATTCAAAGCTTGCTTGAATAGGAAGGTATTCAAATAACCAGCATTGCAGCTGTTGGTGAGAATGAAGGGATGTTTATCAAAATAACGAAAGCAACTTAATATGTTTTACTAATCTAACTTAGAGGTAGATCCATTACAGGCATAATCTAATTACGGTATATAAGTAAATATGTTCTATTCTGTTCTATATTTACATATGAGTATTGTAATTGTTAGTTTAAGTTTTCAACATACCGTAGGGATAATGAATTTTCCTGTAAGAAGGCAAATTGCAGGAAGAGTACAGTAGGCAACGAGGGGAAGAGAGGTAAGTGGGTAGACGATGGTGTTAATGTAGGCAAGCCTTTCCAGCCACTTGAGACGGCCTGCTCCAAACCCATACCACAGGGGGCAATGCCTGCTAAACAGGATTTCAACTGAACCCAAGGCCCAACGCAGGACTTGGTGCAATCGATCTGATAAATTGATGGGAGCAGATCCCTTGAATGCCGGCCTTGTGGGCATGCAGTATATGGACTGCCACCCTCGGCAGTGCATCTTGAAGCCTGACAAGATATCTTCTGTCACAGACCCATAGATCCACCCAACCTGCATCATGAAGCATCATTCTTTAATTAATCAAACCTTAGAAAACCAAGAATCTGATTATTTGAAGATCAGTGTTTTTAACTTGCCTCTTTTCCCCATTCTGTTTTCTCTTCATATCCACAGCTGATAACATGAATGGCTTCTTTGATAAGGGAAGCTGGGTTGGTTGACTCAGGAACCCCGCCATTCTCCATTAGTGTTGACGCAATGAACACTGTAGATTGGCCAAAAGATTTTTCGAAGCTTCTCTGGGACATTAGAAGTTGTCTCTCATACTCATCATAGCCTGTGACATCACAAATCAGTCCAAAAAGCAATTGTAAGTAAACTAGCCTGGTCTAGATCCCTCTGTGAATTTACATTTACAAATAAATTAATGTTTAGAAATCCTCTACTAACAAATTCAGGCATAATCCACAACCTAGATGAATGTTGCAAATATAAAATTCAGGGGATCAACTAAGAAAGAGAAAAGGCATTCATGTGGGTGAAGATTTTAAGGCATTTATGTGGGTGAAAATTTTAAGGCATCCATGGGTGTGAAGATTTGGACTGTGGAGATAACTGGGGAGGGGTATGGACGGGGAAGAAAAAAGGATGAGAAACGGCTAAAATGTGTTCTCTTAGAAGAATCATGTTTGTGACTTCAGATTGTCAGGGGACTTCTGTGCTAATATATATATATATTTGAAAATATTAAAAACATTAATTTTTATTATCAAGGGCTTTCGAAAAATCTTCACCACTTGAATACATTGTTTGAACTTACTCTCAATTTCATGTAGATTGAAAACTGCATCATTTAGATCGTCATGCTTAGATTTCTTGTGGTCATCTACACCGACGGTCTTTCGTCGACAGCAAGAGCAGCAGCAGCACAAGGAAGGAAAGCAACTGCGGCTAGGCTTGGCTGCAGCCAATTTAGCTGTGGATGGAGGACCATACCCATACAGGGCTTGTCTGTTAAACACACATCCTGTACCCACATATACTGGACCTTGGATGCCGTCTAACCCCTTCATGTTCATCTGTAAGAACAATTCAGAAAAAGATCTTTAGGTCTAATCTCCTCCATAACAAGAACATTCACTAATGAAGACCTAATAACAGAGGATCAGCTTTTAAGTAAAGAAGTTTAAAAAGTGAAAGAAGCTGGAAAATGGATTAGACTAGAGTTCTAGATTTTTTTGAAACAAAAAGAAGGCAGGTTTATATTAGATGAATAATAACAAAATACAATGTTATTTCCAGCCATAGATTACACTACTTACGTCGAAGAATACTGTGTTTCGATTGGCATATCTGTCGCTTTTGTCGATACCATCAAACCTTTGTGGGAATTGAACGTAGCACACGTTCCTGCCAACTACAGGGTCCATCATAAAGCACATAGCCTCACGGACGGCCTTGCTGTTATTGACATAGTGATCACAATCCAGATTCAGAATGTAGGGTGCGTTTGTAAGCACTGCAGATACTCGAACCTGCCCACCAACATTTATAACAATGTAAGCCCATGCCATACCATAACAGACAACCAACAGTCATCACAATATAAACTTAGCCGTATCAGAGCAGATAAATTGACAGGATCAGATTCGAATCCATACCAATGCATTCATCGCACCAGCCTTTTTATGGTGCTGGTAGCCAGGGCGTTTCTCACGAGAAACATAGACTAGTCGTGGAAGCTCGTTTCCTTCTAAGTCGTGTGCCCCCGTGTGTCCTAAGAATACCTGCATGTATTACGCTTGTGGTCATAAGTTTGAGTTCTCCACAGTAACATAGAATTATAGGACATATTATCGAAAATGGCTTCAATCTTTTTATCTCTGAAGATGGATTGATTTGATCGGAGATTTTGTTCATTTGTAGGGGAGAAGATCTTGAGCATCTTAATTTTGTGTCACAATTTCAAATAATTTTTAATTTTTTACACTAATTTATTTGATAAGTCTTTTATTTATAACTACGCTTTCAAGATCACTAAGTATGTTTTTTTTTGAAAAATCCAAAAAGTTTCCAAAAAATGTTAGATCTAGTTGTACAGTGAGTCATGTTTTATTGTTGTGCTAATATGACATCAAATGATTTGTTGCTTTTTATATTTAGAAAGTACATTTCATTCAATTATAAGTACTCATGATTAACTATAACAGTTCTAAAATCACAATTATTAGTATTATATTATAAAAAATATTGAATATTAAATCAACAAATACTTTCACAATTATATAAACGTGTTCAACTGATAAATTGTTCCTCTTCCTCCTAATATATTTTTAAAATACTATCCAGAGACATTTATTGGAAACAGCAATGAACTCACTTGAATCATCCCAGGATGATCACGAGTGTTATTGCCAGGCCAAGGGGTTCCATCCTGCATGATCCATCCCTCGTCTGGTGTCTTCTGAGCTTTGGCTACCATTGCATTGACCCGTACTTTGAATTCTTCATATTCTCTCTGTATGATAATCAATTCAATTCAGTTCAGTTCAATTCATTGTAACTTGAAAGCTCCGTAATACTAACTGGCTCTTTCACACTTGCTTCAATGAGTACTGTAATACTAACTTGCTCTTTCACACTTGCTTCAAAGTATAAAAAGATGGTTGAAAATATTTAAAAGTTTTCTAGGTTGATTCCTGAAAACACAAACTACACACTAAGAACAGTCACTCCTAAGAAAAGATTATTTACATACTTTGATTGCCCTTCGCTCCTTAACAAAGTTGGGCTGCACCTTGTCCTTCAAGTAATCAATCTTTTGGGAGAAATAGAACTCAGGAGTTCGAGGCTCGATGTTAAAATTCTTGCAGAATGGCACCCATTTCCTTGCAAACTCAGCTGTCTCAGACATGGTTTCGAAGGTCAGCATTGCAGCCCCATCGTCAGATACATAGCAAGAAACTTTTTCCACGGGATAATCCACAGCCAGAATGGACAGAACAGTATTGGCAGTAATAAGAGGAGGCTCTTTCAATGGATCCACTGTACTCACGAAGAAGTCCACAGCCGAAAGCTCGCAAGCCTCTCCTGGTCTCTCATACCTTTACAGGAAAAAGAAACTTAAAAAGCTTATTTATATTGTTTATTATGGAATTCTTCTGGTATGAACTATAGAGATTACAGCCAGTCTTATTCTTGCTGCAAAAGTATTACCTCAATGATAGCCTGTCGAGATAGGTCTCTCTATTGATGGGAGACCATTTAGGGAATTGATCAAGAATCCAGGAGAAGGCGAACCAGATTTCACAGATGACGGAAGTCAGCCACAGCCCAAATGAGCTGTCAACTGGGTGGGTTACTCTGTAGTGGAAGAAGAATCCCAGAATGATCAAACGCAAGATAATCACTATTCTATAGGGCTGTAATTTTGTCTTTGGAATGGGTATGATTTGCGACAAAGGTTGCATGGCCTCAGCCATCCTGAAAGAATTGCCAAAGTATTAGAGCCAAAGTTCTAAAAGATCATCATTCTGCGACTAATGTGATGCAGTCTATGACAACATATTTTGCACTTAACATCTGATGGAAGAAATGACAAATTTAACATACATTGCTTCGTCCATTTCTGGAGGAATTTGGGCCTGTGCCTCTGGTACTTCATTCTTTGCTGTTTTGCTGGGGAAGAGTCCCTTCTTTTTATTCTTTTTGGCCTTCCAACTCTCTACTCTATCCCTCCAAGCCACGCCCCCATTGTTGGGATTTACAGCAGAGTCATTCACATTCTCTGTCATCATGCAGCAAATCATCTTATATAGTTGGCATGAATTTTATGAACATTATCAATGTTTCGGATTATATTCAAGGGTCACTCTCTTCTTTCTGATGATAAATTGTTAAATGTGATCTGAAACATTGATTAAAACATAAATAATTGATTTCAAAAATAATCTTTTAAATAAATCTTACATCAAATTGTCTTTAACACCATTTCAATTAATGTATAAGAAAATTGATCTTGAATTATCACTTAGAAAGCAAGGTTGAATTTTTTATTTTAGATAAATTAAAAAGACCAATTTATATTTTATATTTTTACCATTTATATTGTAATTATTGTAAAAATGTTACCCATTGACTTCTTTATAAATTTGCGTAATAATTTTTCAATATAAAAGAAATGACATCTTGTTTAAATTGTAATTGTACTTCAAAAAAAGTAATTGTACTAATAGTTATAGTTGAAATATAAAAAAATAATTTTAATTTCTTTTAAAAATAAGTTAGTTGATAGGAATTTTTTGTAGTCTATGAAATAGTGTATTTGATTGTTTTTGGTTTTGATTGCATATAGTTTTAATCAACATTTCAGATCACATTGAAAGATCTTTCATCAAAAAGACAAGAGTGATCCAAAACGTCAATTAAAAACATACACAGTCAAAATCAGAAACAATCATACACAAAAATAAATTAAACAATTAGATTATTTACCAACGATTTCATCGCCATGGGGATCTCCATGCTCCTGTGAGAAATGCAAAAAAAAAAAATACACTTAGAATTAATCAATTCAACTCTTGTGCATCTAACAAATGGAAAGTACACTGCAAATAGTTTGTAGCAGTTCTACATACATTGCCATCCACAGCCACAATTGCAAAGTTGTGATGATCCCCTTTCTCTTCGGCCTCATCAACTGGAAGCCCTGTTCCCCATTGTTTATTAGAAAAAACTCTAATCAGACCCATAAACAGAACTAAGAAGAATCTATTCCAAATGAAGCGTCTATACCCAAATTCAACTCTCCTTAACAATCATCAATCATAAATTTTGAAAATAAAAATTGGGCACCCAATAGCCTTTCTTTTCAAATTCAGTAAATACCTTCATGGTGGTGCTGAAAGGGAGCCTTGCAATTGGGGCAGCAATGGCTTCCTTCATCTCTCTCATACTGATAGCAAGGTTGACAGAGAGGAAAACCACAGTCATTGCATGCAGCAAAGGGCTCACCATCTGCACCAATCCCAACATTATCTCCACAAATTTGGCAGCATATCTCATTAACATTCATTTTCCCATCAGAAGCAGCCATCATATGTTAATGAGATTTGCTTCACCTCTTCCACTGAAGCATTCCCAACAAAGTAAGGTCTTAAAAGCCCAATAACAAACAATTCAATGGTTAAGGTGGTTGCCCCTGCATCTGCTACCTACTGTGTGGTGTACTGTCAGCCTGTCACCACAGCCATAGCTATTCTACGTGGGCCCCTTGTTAGAACAAAGAAACCCATCATATAAATCTGTTGAAGAAGAATTTGCAAGCAATGTCGAAGTGTTGTTTACGCTGCTTCTCTAAATTCTTGAATTTTGTCGACAACAATTACTCTTACGTTTGATCAACGTCCATAGTGTTGATATTTCAGGCTGTGGTTGAATGAAAAACACAGTTTCACTGAAGGTAGTTCAGATGCGTGATCTGGATTGGGTAGCTGTTCGGTGAGATTTAATGCTTAGAAGGAAAGCTATTACATTGTTTTCTTGAGGTCCCACTAAGTATCATTTTTTTAATGTCTTGTTTGAATTAAACTTCTGGAACAGAGCTTTTTTATTAGTCTGAAATACTCTTCCCCAGCTTTTAAAAAATAAAAATGAAGGTATAAGAACGACTTAAACGTGACATGCTAGAAAATATTCCAAACTGCAATGATTGATTAATGATGACACATCTGCTAACTGAACATATCGACCATATATTTTTAAAAACAAATGTGTTTTCATGTACTCAAAAGTTTTGAGGTTTCCATGCACTTAACAATTAAATATTGACAAAAATGTGGGTGCAGTTTTGGAGCTATTAATAGAGTAGTTGTTTTATGTGACTGTTTAGCTAATTTTACTTAATTTTATTATATATTTTTTAATTAATAGTTTTTTCCATTATTGTTAGTTTATTTTTTTAACATTTAGAAGTAGGAAAGGGCATATATAAAAGTAGTGAATAACACATTAATTTAGCATATAGAAGTATTTTATAATTTTTTCAATAATGAATTCACTTTATTATTTTATATTGTCTTTTTAATGTTCTATCTAATCTATGTGAGATAGATTTCAATACAGTGAGACTACGTCAAGCATTTTCTATTAATAGAGTTGTAGTAAAGGCTATTTTTTTCTAGTTTAATTTCTTACAAGAGGTAGAGCATTGTTTTTCATTACTTTGAGGTAAATTTGTCTAAACATGTTTGTAAACATAACTTTGGAAAATATTTTGAATTTTAGAAAAAAAGTTTGAGAGGGAGGGATTGCTAATCTTTCTATAATGATAATCATATAAGTTATATGTGTTATTCTATTTGTACTACTCACAAGGACCAATTAACATCCTTAGTATCCACTTTTGTGTGTCTTAAGTCAAATCCATGATTTGTAAGACTTCAACCTAGATTAGTCTTACTAGAACCATAGAAATGACCCTTGAACTTTTAGTTTTCAAACTTAAATTCAAGGTTGACCTTACTCTTCTAACTAGTAATGTGTCAACTCAAAGTTTGAAATGTTACGTTTTCCACCTTTGGAGTTATATTAAAGGACTAAACTTATTTTACTTTTACATTAAGTAGTCACACCTAGAGATCATTGAAAAACATTGTGTCAAAATTCAAGAAGCAATTAATCAAATCACTTATCATTGCATCTACTACTTTCATTAGAATTTATCTCTGACATGCTTGAATATTGATCTCAATCATTTTCAATAAGAATTGGCTCAACATCTTAGGGATTTGGTCAAGGAGAGACATATTCCCTTCCATTAACAATGTCCCAACCACACAACCGATTTCTTTTATGCCAATAATAGGCATATACATCAAGATGGATTATGAGTGAACACTTAAATATTTATAAATAAGATCCACAATCATGGGGATTCTATCCATAGTTGTGCAATCAATCCTATGGTTGTGGAAGTGACTTCTAGATTAGATAAAGAGAACATAGTTTGTCCTAATTAATTTTTTGTTCATTGACAAAATATTTATGGCCCTATGTCATAGCATATTGACATCACTTTTCCAACTACGTATCTTAGTTTATTTATTTAGTCTAGATAATTATTTGTTCTAGCTTATTTCTCTAAGGTTGATCTTAAGTGCTTATACTATTTATTTATTTACCCTAGATATTTTAACAAAAGCAATAAATAATTTATTTCATTTCAATCTAGTGAACCCATTTGCTCTTACATCCCCTTATTAGGATTTTATCTTCTAATATTATTATTTTTTCTAATTTGGGATTGATAATATTTTTGAGATTCATATTCATTGCTACCTTTGATTTACCATTGATTATCTTTCTAGGGTTTTTTATTCCAAGAGCCAATAAAAAACCTAATTTACCTTTGAAAAATAATGCTTCTTAAATTCTGATATGACTTCTCAATATATTAGTTAATAAAACCCACTAGAGGCTAATCATAATGATAAATTTTATTGTAATCATGATACAAGTGTAGATAAGAAACATATTTCTCTCATGTTTCACAATTAATTTCTCAAGAGCTTTCTAATGCATCTCTTCATAATTATTGATTGTGTACCCTTTAGCATAAAGATTTTAAATGATAGTGGAATTTTGATGGCTTCTTCTAACTCATTCACCCTCTTCCCTCTTACCCACTCACCCTCCCTCTTCTAGTGATCCCTCTCTTCTCACCCTAAGGTAGATCCAATCATTGGACCTACATATCTTTTTCCCACTTCTCATTTTACTTCTAGAGTATCCCTACTAGCTCTCCTACTAGTGTTCCATTTACCTCTCATCCCACTAGTTTGATCTATGCTCTTTAGGTCAAATAGTGTCATTCAGGCTATCAGACAACTTAAAAAAAAAGGGTCAGAAGGAAGGTGTATAAGCTCTACTAGGGTTTTCTTGTGTCTGCAACCACTCTTGGCCCCTCTTGCGTCATATTGCACTCTTTGCGTAGGATTTTCCTCTTTTCCTGTGTGTACGACTGCATTTACTGCAATTTTTTTGTTTTAATATGCCTTCAACCGACTCTAACCCAACAATTCTTATTGGTGTTGGCGGTTCAACGACCCTACTCAATGGATCCTCCTCCGAACAAATGACCCCAAAAAATTGTCTTGAAAGTGTTTCACAAGGTAAGTCTTTTGACTCCCCATCTGATGTGGTTTACTATTGCTTGAGTTTGATTATGCTTGTAAATGGCTTGAGCAATATACCCTTGTTGGGTACTTTGTGGGGAGGACTCCACCTGAAAGTGTGCTTAAAAAATGTGTCCACAAGGCCTGGGTCCCTCATGGGGTCCGCCTTGATATGGTCCAAAATTTAACCAAGGGTTTTTTTATTTTTTGTTTTGCGGAGGTCAGCCATACTCAGGAAATCTTGAATCATGGTCCTTGGTATGTCAAGTCTTCTCTGTTGGTTTTCCAATCGTGGACCCGGGACTTTGTTGTCTCAGATGACACCAAGTTGTGGGTCTCGGTCTGGATTGAGTTTCCAGGGATACCCCTACATTGTATTCCTTTTTTAAGTCATATTGCGTCCTCTCTAAGGAAGTTCATTTGTATTGAGCTAGATAGGTTTTTCCAGGCTCGACCCTAGAAACGGGTCTATGTGGAGGTAGACCTCTCACAAGATTTGAAAGACTCCATTGAAATTCAAATTGGATATTTTTGGCATGCCCAGAAGGTTACTTATTTTAATCTACCAAACACATGTTATAGATGTCAGTCTGCAGACCGCAAGATCAAGGACTACCCTTTGGTAGTGCCTCGTACTCCTTCTCTGTCACGGGAATCTGAAAAGACCCATTAGGCTGATAACTTTGCTGCCAAACTTGATGAGAAATGGACCATGATTATGAATCGTAAACACAAGTCTAGTGGCTTTGGGATGGTCTCCAAATTTCTTGAGCCTGCTAAATATGTTTTAAACCCTTCGGCAAAGGGGAAAGAAGCTCCGATTGAAGCTGACAATATTCTGACACCGCCCAGGTTGAAGGCTATGCCTCAACCTGCTACCGTTATGATGGAACAACCGAAAGTAGCTCCTCCTATGATGGGAGGCCAATAGTGGTCTCACAGTCCTTCTCTGTCGTTAGAAGAAGGAGAATATATTCAAGAGAAACATAGAATTTCTTCTCTAAATATTCAAATTGGGTTAGTTCTACCAAAATTTTTGCAGAATCATTTCTCTACTCTGGATGAGGAGGAGCCAGACTTTGATGATATGGAGGAGTTTCACTCACGAATTTCCTCTCATGGAATGTTCAAGGTCTGACAGACCTCTCTAGGAAGTATTCTGTTAGGGATACTTTACAAAAGTATACTGGTATTGAAGTGCTTTGTCTCCAATAAGTTAAAATTTCTGGTTTCTTTCTTGCTTCGGCTTGTCGTTCTATTTGGACAACTAATCATATGTATTGTACTGCTCATAATGCTAGACGTGGCGGAGCTATCACCCTTTTGGCCCCACGGTGGCATGCTTGTATAGTTGACCATGGGTCTGACCCCACACATCGACTTGTCTAGATCCTTCTCAATATTGATAATCACTCTTTCGGGATTATTAATGTTTATGCCTCTAATGATGTTGTGAAATGCTCTTTGCTTTGGTGTTGGATTGTTGACTCATTGCCAGTTGCTACTTGACTGTTGTATTGGGATTTCAATATGGTTAGTAGTATGATAAAGATGGCACTTTTCCATTCAGATGGGCAACTCGCAAATGGGAGTTGTGGTTTTACATGCGTAATATATTGGGGCTCTTTGATCCCAATATTGGCCACCACCATTCTCATTCCCTTTGGCACACTTGGTGTAATTACAAAGCTGGCTCTAATAGGATATTTAAGTGCCTTGATCGTGCCATGATCTCGACTCAATATTTTTTCTCTTTTGATAGCTCTTCACTCCCGATTAAGTCGTTAGTGGATGTGACTTTGTCAGATCATTTCCCCATTTATTTTTACATTGAATGGGAGACAAGATAGCCTCGAGCTTGCAAAATGTAGTTCTTTTTTAACATGTCTCTACTTTGTCATCATCCCACGTTGGCTCACATTCGAAGAGTTTGGAATTTGGAGTGCAGGCCAACTCATAATATAGGCTAGATTAAATGGTGGAATGATGCTATTAATCACACAACAAAATTTTTGTGCATTTATGGGTGCCGACTGGCCATTTTTTTGCGACGGTCTTATGAGGCTACCACAACTGACCTACGCTCAGCTACCAAGGCTCTGGTGGCTAGCCCTTTCTCCGCATCTTTGCAAGCCAAAGTGGCAGAATTAAGACACAAAAAGCAAGTTGCAGACAATTATGCTGCCAGAGGTGCACAAATCAAAGCCAGATTACACTAGTTAAAGGTTGGTGAGCATGCCTCTAAGGAGTTTTTTCTAGCCCTACGTGCCAGGCACTCTCCTCCTAGAATCAAAAAAATTAAAGAGGGATCCCAAGTGCTCTCTAAGCTACTTGACATTCTCCAGACCTTTGTTCGATATTATGAACAAGTTTTCACTGCTCAACATTATATGCTAGAGCAACAACAAGCCCTTCAAGATTGTCTTGTTGTTGTGCCAAATAGGCTATCTTCAGCCCATAAAATTTTTTGTGAGCAATTGATCACAGTTGAAGACTTGAAGGAAGTCGTTCAGTACATGGTTGATGACAAGGCCCCTAGGATTGATGGTTTCCCTTGTGAGTTTTACAAGGCCCTTTGGGACTGTGTTGGACACGATTTGTATAAGGTCTATCTTGAGGCTTTTCATTCCAAATCCTTGGGTAATATAATTAACAAAGGAAATATTAAATTAATGCCTAAGCCTAGAGATCTCGAAAATATTTGTAACTAGCAGCCTATCATGCTCCTCAATGTCTCTTATAAAATCATCACCAAAGCATTGGCTTTGAAAATCTGCCATCTTTTGCCTCAGATTGTGTGCCCAAAGCAAACTGGTTTTATCAAGTCCGGATTTATTCTAGATAATATCATTTCTTTGTGGGAAGGTATAGAGTGGGCCAGACATTTGGACCATAAAGCTATTTTTCTCAAGATAAACTTCACTAAAGCCTATGACCGAATTGAGTGGCCCTTTATTCTGGCCATGTTGAAAGCCTTGGGGTTTGGGCCTAACTTCATTCAGGTTGTCCAACTAATTTTTTCAAATTCCTCTATTTGTATCTCCATTAATGGCCGCTAGTCTCTTGCCTTTGGTCTTTTCCACTCCATTCGATAAGGATGCCCGCTTGCTCCTTCTCTTTATGTGCTTGTTGTCAAAGGATTTGGCTATCTGTTGGCCAATCTAGTCTTTCAATGATGTGTCAAAGGCATCACTCTACCTAACTCTTAGGCTCAACTTGTGAATGGCCATTTTGTTGATGACTCCTTGCTCACCCTTCTTGAGGAAGAAAAAAATATCAAGGTGACCCTTGAGTGTCTCAACATTTTTTGTCTTGCGTCTGGCTCCGTTATCTAGTGGCATAAAAATTTATGCTACAAGCAGTCTATTCTACCCACTCCTCACTATTTCTAGTAGTACGGTTGGAAATGGATTGGGCTAGGAGAAATATTTCGGTTTATGGGCATTCCCTTCGCCTTCCAAGCTTCTCTAGCTGAGCTGTGGCAAGTTTTTCTCTCTAGGATTGAGAAAAATCTGGCCTATTAGATAACCAAGCCTCTCTCTTTGGTAGGAAAATTCCAAGTGTGCTCAAAGATTCTAGCGGCTACTCATGTTTATTACTCCTCTTGTTGGGCCCCTTCGAAAGATGCCTATTCCAAGCTTGAGAATTTGCTTCGAGACTTTCTTTGGGCCTCGATGGAGTCCCATAAAGGGGTTTCAGCATGTTTCCTAGGAGTTTTTCTGCCTTCCTAGAGACTCTAGAGGGATTGGTCTTCTCTCCACTCAATGACAAGGGATTGCCTTGTGTATGAAATTGATAATTAGAGCCCTTATTGGAGATGAACCTTGGAAAATTCTCCTCAGGCATTGCATTCAATCTGGCTTTCCTGCTCATAGACCTAGCTAGAAGGGGATTGGCTTTCAAACCCTTTTGGTCATGAAGGAACCAATCTAAATTGTGGGTACTTTCATGGCCAAGAGCATTTGGAAAGCCTGGGAGGTGGTTAAGCCTTGGCTCCGTTGGGCTGGATCTAGCTTCCGTGATGGGCTTTAGCTCAATCAATAGAATGTTTGGTGGCTGCCTCTCTTTGCTAGTAATGGTCAACCTTTGGCCAAGTCGCCTTGGCTTAAGGTGCTAAGGCTCCACAAGAAAGGAATTTGTACCTTGCAATAAGTGTTTCACAGACCCACAATGCGCACTATGCCATGAGAAGATTTTTGTGTGCTTTACAAACTTCAAAACCAAGACCGTGATACTTGTGATGGTCTGGTGAATTCTATTCCTGTAGATTGACTTCATAAGGTGGGAAATCATGGGTCCAAGCCCTGGTGGAAGGACTAGAAGTGGTACCTAGACACACCTTTCAAGAATTACAAGCCTAGGCTTGGCTATATGTGGCAATCACTGCATTTTCCAATGATTGACAGTCTTAACAAAAGTTGGCTTCTCCAATCCTCTGTTCATGTTTGGCGAACAAGATTCTTTGCCATTTGGTCTGCAAGTGTCGAGCTAAAACTCGCCCACTTTGCTTGGTGTATTCTTTTCCAAGGCTTTCCTGTGGGGTCTCGACTTGTTCACTTGGGGTTCCAAGACCCTCGATGCCCTTTTTGTGGGAAAGCTGAGTCTTTTAACCATCTCTTTTGGTTTTGTACTAGAGCTCTACAATTTTGGACTTGGATTCATGATCTCTTTCGGCCTTTCATACCAGAGCCCTTCTCCTGGCATATGGTTTTGCTGGGAGACTCACCTAGATTTCCTGCTAAGTATACCCAGCTTTGAAACACTTTTAGAGTGGAAATCCTCTTATGTATTTGGAAAGATAGAAATGCCTGCATATTTACTAAAACCCAAATGGATAAAAATGTTTCTTTGCATTCTAAAGCTATTATTTATTCTAATGTGCTCTTGCAGATTCAAGTTCAAGCAAACAAGGTTGCACTTGAGGTGGCTCACCTTCATATGCTTTTGAATCATTGGGGAAATTCCTCGTGCATTGTGGATTGGGTTCCCGCTTCGCCTACCCCTTCTCGCGGCCGGTCGCCCTCTCAAGGCCGACAACCGAGTGGCTCTGCTCGCCCCCACTCTCAACCTCCTCTTCGATGTGGTTCCCGTCTTCCTTGGTAGTCTCGTTCTCCTCCTCCGCGGGTTGGCCACGGGTGGCCCTTTGGAGGAGTGGTGAGGAGCAATGGTGGTGGTTTTGGGTGGCCCTCTGATGATACTCCTGCTTTTGGCTCTGGTTGGCCAGACTCTTCTAATTTTTTTTCACGTTTGGCACTTGTAATCTCACCCGGTGCGAGGATAAAGAAGATAAAGATAAAGGTTCTGATGATAGTTGGGGTCCTCATCATGACGTCACTCCAGACCCCGCTGATGTATGGGGGAAAAACTTGGATGATAGAGACCCTCCTGGATCTGTTGGTACTGCTTTGGCTGCTTAATGGCATTTTTTATGTTTGTAATGTTGGACTTCTGGGCTAGGCCCATGTGACTATTGGTTTTTTTTTTTTGGGTGCTATCCATGTGACTCTCGGGTTGTTCCTTCTTACCACCCACCCTTTTTTGTGGATATGTATTTTAATCTTTAATATTAATATAGATTAGTGCCTATTCATAAAAAAAAATAGTGTCATTCTTTCATCTCACCTTACTACTATCACACTTTCCTCCTTGCCTTCTAGTGTTACCTTCCATCCTCATGGCCACTATTATAAAATATAGATGAAGTTGAAAATAAAATTGATTCGATGCCTAGTGGACAAGATACCATTCCTTATTCTTTGGCATATCACATTACTCTTGCGCTTAGAATTATGAATTATCCACTACCTATTGGATTTTGATGCCTTTATTTGAATTGAACCATGGTATAAGTGGTACTAATACTCATTTATCAACTTTTGATGCAACATACTTATACTATGCTTTTGATAACAATATTTTGGCTAAGTTAATACCTCACACTCTTAGAGATTATGTTATTCAATGGTTCTATTCTTTTGGTTAGTTAGATTCTATTATTATTCTAATATCGCAAATTGTCACCCTTGATAATTTCACACTATGTTTTGCTCCCCCTTAAATTATTGGACCTAATTGAACCCCTAATGTCCTAAATCATGCATTCCATGGCCTATTTTTAACAATTATTGACAAATTGCAAGTGGAAAATAAATGCATTCATCTAATACTTTATTGGATAAACACCTTAATTTTTGGAAAATAGGGCTAGGCCACTTACGCCCTATGGCATATATGTCCCATTATGGTGAATGCGTCCCATTTGGTGTAAATGTCCCCCTATTTTGGATCCAAATTCAAATATTTTGATGTTGGCACTTTATTATTTGTAATTCATATGTCTAAAGTCGTCTGTCGGGATTTACTTTATGGAAATTAAAATAATTTCATATAAATACCTAGTTATTGCATCATTTCAAAATCTAACAAGAAAAATCTAGCAACAAGTGAACATTAAGACCAAGCATTATTGTCAAGAGAATTATCAAGCAAGTCAAGAGCAACATTTCAGTGATCTATTGCGTCCAAAGAATCTCCGTGACTTGCTCTTTCTGATTCTAGAACTCCCCCGCTGTCCTTTGAGGTAGTTTAGAACAATTCGCCCTATGAGGTTCTCTGAGTGAAGAGAACTCATGAGTAGTGAATCCCCCTTCTCTACATTTTGGTGAGCCCGACATGAAGAACAATGTTCTTCAAAAAACTAGGAACTTATTTACCCCTACTTGGCGGGGTCATAAATTTTGACTCGGTGCTCGGAATTCAGAACCGTTTGCACCACTGGAAAGGTCTTCTAGAGAACTAGTTCAATCAATAAAACACTAGTGCCTTTGATAGTCAAACTTTAAGGACCGACGCAAGTTCCGAACCCTGATTCCGCTCCGAAGACCTCCGAAAATGCAAATTACTAGAACGTAGAAAATATCGAAAAAATAATAATGAATTTAATATCTTCTTTTATTAGTTCTATATCTAATTTTTGTTCAAAATATTAATGATATTCCATTTGATACATGTGATGGTGACTTGGCTTTGCCTATGTCACTTTCTATCTTTGAACCTTCTCATGAGAGTCCTCTTGCCTCAGAGGATATCTTGTTGCAAGAAGATGAAATCATTGACACCTTTCTAAATGTTACTCTACCTTCTATTCATTCCAACACACTCTCTTCTAGAGATGATGCATTTTTGAATGACGAATCTCCTACTCATTCCAATGCACACTCTTCTAGGGACGTTGTATTTGTGGATGATGAATTTCTTATCCATTCTAATGCACTCTCCTCTAGAGATGATGCATTAGTGCATGGTGAATCTCCTTCCAAATTTGATCCTGTTTGGATCGATGTTGAAAACATGTCTTTGAATAATCATCCTACTAGTTGTGATGATTTTGTAAATGTAATCTATGTCTCTACTACCCTCAATGACCTAAGAGACCAGTCATTTACATGACTCCAGCTAGTCCTTCTCCTAAAAGGGTTTGTTATATTGATGGTCTTCCATTTGATAGTGACTCTCTTGATCCTTCTATGGTTCTCTCTTATAGAGAGGTAGCCCATACCTATGATACTAGAATGAATAAACAAATAAGCCTTCTTCAAGCACTTGAACCTATGACTAAAGCACCCGGTGATTATGATCTTGTCAAGCAACCTCAAGTTACTCCGACTAAGATCTAATTATGGGACTTGCTTCATTCTTCTCTGGTTTACCAAGGTATGCTTCAAGAAGCCTTGTAAAATATCCTCTTGCCTTCTTTCGCTAGGCTGGCAGATGCTGATGTGTTGATGGCATATATTCGTGCAGATTCATGAAATATTATGTTCTATCCGTTGGAGCTCCCTCCTTCAGAGGTACATAAGAAAGTGGACCCTCTAATGATTATAGTTAACATTAATAAGATTGGCATTAGACATACTCTCGTTGATGCTGGTTCGACACTTAACATATGTAGCATTAATCTATTTCCCAAGATTAATGTTGATCCATATTCTATTAATGCTTCTTCTGTTGACATTCATGGGTTTGATAATGTTGGTCTACAAGCCCTAGGCACTACAATCTTGCCCTTGAGGTTGGGACCTGTTACCGTACCTACCCTTGTATATGTTATGTCAGAGAAGTTACCCTATAACCTTCTTCTTGGTAGACCGTGGATTCATGCTATGGGTGCAGTCCCATCTACCTTGCATAAATCAATCAAGTTCATTTGCAACAATAAAGTAGTCATAGTCAAGAGGGACCCTAATGCTAAGCACTTATGTGAGATGGCAACTGCTGGTCAAGCTTCGGTTGTGCCTACTCTTATTCCTTCAGTATCTTCTAATGTGTTGATGTTTACTCTAGTAGTACCTACTACAAAGGATACTCTTGAGATGAATATCCCTAAAGAAGATACTTCTAAGGTGAGAAATACTAAATCCATTCCTTGCACCTCTTCTCGAAGGAATGCATGTCCTGGTGATGATTGGGGTCCTTCAGACTGTATAGATTCCTTCGTTCAAGAATATAAAGTCGACCCGATCCGCTTAGACCTTCTAACAACATCATTCGCATCCACTATCGAGGATGGTCATCCTTATGCATCATGAGATAATGTGAATGCAAACTGTAATGTTCTTAGTGTTGATCCTCATTCTAAGGAAGACGATTACGCTTCTACTAAGGAGGATAATGCTGATAGTCCTATCAAGAAGGATGATGACGATCTTGTAGAAGTCTATGTTCCCCCTTGTTGGAATAATGCTCTCTATGAGGATCCTCCTTCTTCTCATGATTTGCAAGCACATTATGGTCCTAGCTTTAAGCTCGTCTCTAAATATGGCTATGAGCATAAAGGTTGTGGGTGTAACGAACAAGGAATCCAGGTCCCTATATAATTCATGCCTCGTAATCGCAACTTGGGGCTTGGTTTCTTGAATAAACCATATGAGCATAAACCATGGTTGAATGCTGACACGAAGTCAGTTCAACCTTGTTCTCTCGGATTGTTCCATCCTCCTTTTTCTTCTACCTTCGTATCTTCTTCTTGTGAACAGTAAAACTTCTCTCCACAAGAGAAAGGGTTGCTTCCTACTCCTCATTCTTTGTATGAGCAAGAGCGTATTTTGTTGTGGCTTCTTAAAGCTTGCTTAATTACTCTTCCGCCTCCTACAAGCAAGAAATATCACAAGCATGATCATGAGAAACATTCTTTTTGTGCATACCATCGAGTGCTTGGCCATTCCACTAGTGAATGTAAGGCCTTGAAGGATAAAATACAATAACTCCATGATTCAGGTGCCTACTGATGCACTCATCTCTTCTTTCAAATGACAAATGATATCGAGTTTTACCTCTATCCTGTTCTAAGTATCTTACGTGGTTCTCCTCCCCTGTACATTAGGGGCAACGATAACTTGTTCTTGGGATGTGTGTCTTTCTTGAGGACCCTCTCTCTTTCTTCTCTATGACTTTCAATTGTAGCATCCCTTGAGTGGACCTTCTTCCTTTTGAAGGATTCCCAAGGGACCCCTTTGAAATATTTTCTATCGAATGAATTTCATGGCGTCTAGCTTGGGGGTAGCCCGACTAAACCCGCCTCACATCTTGGCGTCTAGCTCGGGGGCAACTCGACTAGACCTATTTCATATCTTTGTTTCTAGCTTGGGGGCAACCTGACTAGAATTCACTTTTCAAATAGTGTGTCCCTTGAGTGGACCCTCCTTCCTTTTGAAGGGTTCTCGAGTGACCCCTTTGAGAGTCTTACAACTTAGTGATGGTCTGTGTGACTATCTATTCACTGGCCTATGCAGCCACTTCCTGACATGTTCTATCTGCGGGTAAACATGTCGCCATCTCTGACTTTGCAGAGTCCCCTTTGGTTGGTCTCCTTCATGTGAGAGTTCTTGGAGGATACCTTCCTTGCAGGTTTGCGGGTCTGTAAGGCGCTTTCTTGGTTTCCTTCATGTGAGAGTTCTTGGAGGATACCTTCCTTGCAGGTCTACGGGTTTGTAAGGCGCTTTCTTGGTTTCCTTCATGTGAGAGTTCTTGGAGGATACCTTCCTTGTAGGTTTGCGGGTCTGTAAGGCACTTTCTTGGTTTCCTTTATGTGAGAGTTCTTGGAGGATACCTTCCTTGTAGGTTCGTGGGTCTGTAAGGCACTTTCTTGGTTTCCTTCATGTGAGAGTTCTTGGAGGATACCTTCCTTGCAAGTCTGCGGGTTTGTAAGGCGCTTTCTTGGTTTCCTTCATGTGAGAGTTCTTGGAGGATACATTCCTTGTAGGCTTGCAGGTCTATAAGGCACTTTCTTTCTTCAGCTTCATAGTTTCGCAGAGTTATGAAGTCCTTTTCTTGTCTTGCACTTCCGAGTTCCTAGACGGTGCTCTACTTCCTCGTTGATTCAGGTATACATTTATTACTTTGTTACTCCTTTACTACTCTACTTTACTAAAGCACTCATCAGTACTCGTGCTTGCTAAAGTGGGGGAAAAATGTATCAACATGAATTTGCACCCCTAACAAAAATTCCCTTTTACCCCCTTACACTTTAGAAAATTAAATCCGAAGGCGAAATTCCACATAAGCCCGTTACCTTCGTTCCACTTGGCACCTACTTTGAGCGTTAGTAGAGGTGTTTTTGTCTAGGATGCCCGTATGACACACAAAAATCTGCACGGCGTGCTAATGTCCCTGATAGGTTCTTACGTTTGGAGCCTGCAAAGGTGTTACCATTCCCATAGGGAGTTGATTTGTAATTCCCTTTTCAATCGACCAACCCAAATATGGCTGTTTCTTTCCTCTCTACTTCATTTTCACTCACCTTCATTCATTTCATGGTTGGTTGATCTCTTGACCATCTTGAGACTCTCCTCTTCCTTCTAAAATCTCTCTACAAGCTCCAAGCAACTTCATCAAGCAATACTTTACACTCCATAGCAACAACATCAACACTCCATCACTTCAGTAGAGAAATTGTGGAATGAGACACCACGATAACAGAGGCTGGAGTTCCTCTCATTTTCTCCCCTATTAGCCTTGAGTGCTTTGGGCAGAGGTAGTAAGCTTTCACTCCTCTCCTCTATTATTTGGTTGAGTAGCATAACATTATTTTGTAGTGCTTTTGTGTACTTTACTTCATTTCCTTCATACTTTTCTATCTATCTAGCTGTCCGTGGAGGTGGGAGCACCAAAATGGGGGTTAGATTGAGGCAAACCCCTATACAACCCCAAAACTTTCTCTCTTTCTTGTGTGCAGGTATTGAGGACATTCATGAGCTGGAGGCTTCATCACTCACATGTTCATAAGCATTTCCTTTCCCTTACTCTCCTTGTCCTTATCTACTTCACTTCTATTTCAGCTTTATTGCTTTTTGTCATTTCCTTACAATCTAGAAGTTCTCAGTAATCAGATTGCTAGTAGTTGCTTTGGTGTTTTCTGTGATAAAATCGCCCTCTAGTCCATACGAGACGCCAACGCACTGTGTTGTCATATGTATTATGCGTTGACGTCCTTTGGCCGAGAGCTCGTCGGTTTGTCTAGAGAATCTCTGTGACCTGCTCTTTCTGATTCTAGAACTTCCCCGCTGTCCTTTGAGGTAGTTTAGGGCAGTTCACCCTATGAGTCTCTCTGAGTGAAGAGAACTCATGAGTAACGAATCCCCCTTATCTACAGTAGGTATCCAAGCAATTCAAACAAATTAAGAAAGCAAGATCCAATCTACCTTGAGGAGATGTGCATGACTTCAATCCTTCAAGAAAGCCATTGAAGGGTGGTGAGTTGCAACACTTTGTGGATTCATCATTTGTTCCTATCATTTATTGTTTCTATCATTGACATTGCCATTGTGGAAATGGAAACACTAACATGGCGTTTGACCAAGGCAAGCCCCTAAATGGCACAAACCTTCCTCTCTCTTTGAATTTGCAATTTTTCAGTTTGAAGGAGATTGAAGGAAGTTTGAAGATCAATTATCCATTGTTGCAATCAAAACCCTATACCTTGACAACTCACAAAAACTCACTTACATAAATATCTGACAGTGATCCAACAAATTTGCAGGTGAAAATGGAAAGCTCTAATCCGACACTAGAGGACTGCAAAAATAGATATAAAATATCTCTACAAGGACACATATTCCATATGGTGAATTAGTACTCCTTTTTTGGTTGGTTCCAAATTTATAGTCCACATGTGCACAAAGCTTTTCCTTTGTAAAATCTTTCATCAAATTTTTTTGTTACAGTTTCTCAGTTGTTGGAATCTTAGATTTTTCAGATTAGGGCACATAGTTTAATTAGGTTAATTAAGGCAAATCAATTCCAATCAATATTTAAGGCTCAAAAGGATCAAATCTAGGTATGATTGACTCACCTGAACATGGTTGAAAGTCAATCTAATCACCTTGTTGATTTGCATCCTAATGTTCTCTTGAAAAGGAATTGATGCTAGTGTTCGATGAATTATGCATAGGATCCCTTTTTCATCAAAATATTTTGGTGAACCCGACATGTTAACATTATAGACCTTTTGAAATCTGAGGTAAATCATCCTAGATTTAGGTTATGTGTTTGAAACATAGAAAAAGGGATCCTAGGTCCTAAATTCAAAGAACCTAGGATGAAATGGTGGCCTTTTTCAAAATTACATTAAGATGTAGATCAACAACGTGATTAGATTAAATATCAACCATGAAGATGAGTCAATCAGACCTGCTAATTGAGGATGGGAATGGATTGGAGTGATTTACCTAATGATCATATATGTCCCAACATGTAAATTACAAAATCCCGATAATGCACAAACTGAAATAGCAGTTTGTAAGTGGATCTAAGAAGTGCAAATGACATGTACCTACCAAGAAAAGTTGGTTTCAAGCATTATAGGAGGACAGGGTCACCCTTGGGTGAATGGGTCTTTGTAGGGGTGTCCTGATCAACTTTTGGGGTCCTTTGATGTCGGATCTGAGATTCAAATTCTTGCTTGTAAATTTGTTGAAACACTGCTAGATATTTTTGTAGCTAAGTTTTCATGGCTTGACAAGATGTATGACAATAAATGCAACAATGGATAATTTTTCTTTAATCCTTCTTCAATCCTTTTCAACCCGAGATATGCACATTCACAAAGAGAGGAAATGTTGGGCCATTTTAGTGGCTTGCCTTAGTCAAACCCTGGGTAACTGTTTCCACTTCCACAATGGAAATTTTGAGAATGAATGGATAATTGAAAGGAAGGAATGATGAAACCACAAAATGCTGCAGCTCACCACCCTTCAATGGATTCCTTGAACGACTAAAGTCATACACATCACCTCAAGGATTTGGATCATGCTCTACTTGAATGCTTGAATTCTTTGGAGACCTACAACAAGGGTTAGCCTTCACAAAACCATGATAACATGAACACAATAACTCACATACACTTTTCCATGATGTTGGATCTTGAATTGCTGCAATAAACTTTGAAACGTTCCTCTTGACAATAATTCTTTCTCATAAGTTCTCCAAATTTCCTTCTAGTTTCAAATGGTGAAAAGCCACAAATTGCAATTTGAATTTTGAACGTTAAAATGCCGCTAACATGTCCAAAAATGGGTCCTAGCTAAGAAGGGGGACCCATTTTCCCATGGGTGAATGGGTCTTGGCTCAAATTTCTAAGATATTACATGTCGGGAATAACACATGAGTTGGATGGATTTACTCAATGCTTGTAGTTTATTAAAAATAATACAAATGGGCTCTGAAATACATAATTTTAGGACATTATGGGTTCAATTAGGCTCATTAATCTAGGGGGGAAAAATATAGTGTGAAATTGTTAAGGGTGACAATTTTTTACACTATATCTAGCCCCCACTTTAGTGAGAGTATGAACTTGTGTTCAAAGTCACACTAAAGTAGAGAAGTATATGTCAATAGGGGTATTATTGTACAAAATATTGAAGAGATAGGATGACAAAGGATAAAGGGGGTTGCACAAGCTTGCATGATCCAAGATCCCATGGAAAACCAACATAAGCACAAAGGAACACACATACACACACATGTATGATATGAAACAATACAAGATACATAAACATACATGTTAGAAAGACATGAAGCATACATAATGAAAACACATGATACAACATAATATATGGATGGCGATGAAATGAAAACAAGCAAGATGTGAACAAGTAGAAGACACAAAAAAACACAACAAAACACAATGTTAGTATTAAGAGGATTCAAGTCGGTAAGGCAAAGAGACCTCAGTCTTAAATTGTCTCAAATACCAAACGTCATCCATCGAATAAGGAAAATACTCCATGAGGACTGAAGTCATGCACATCACTCATGGAACACATGGCTCCACTGGCAAGCAACGCGTATTATGCTAGGTGGCTAGGTTAAAATGGGATGCTCAAGTTCATGACCCAACAAGCTCCATTATGTTGAATCCATAAACTATCTTACAATAAATCACATTAGGGGGTGCAAGAAAAACTCACCTCAAGGGGTGCAATAAAACTCACTTCAAGGGTGCAACAAAACTCATCTCAAGGAGTACAAAAAAACTCACCTCAGGGGGTACAATAAAATTCACCTTAGGGGGTACAATAAAACTCACCTCAAGGGGTGCAAACAAATAATGATAAAATAAGGCCAAAACCTCAAGGGGTGTCATGATAACACTACCTCAAAAGGTAACTTTCACAACATCAACATGACACTGTTTGATGCATGAAAGGTCACTCTTTAGGGAACATTACACATGACATCACCGCCAAGAGAGGACTAGTCAAGGAATTAAAAATCTCACACTAGGGAACACCAACCATAGTGTTACCTCTAAGGAGAAACTCACATGCCAAGAAAGGTCACAATCTTGTAAGACATAAAGTCCAATATTACCAAAAAGGAGATACATCACATGGAGTAAGAAGGCCACACTTCGGTTGACAAGGTCACACTTCATAAGAGATGTGTACTAGGGTAAAAGCACAAACTTGGGTTACACTTTATAAAGGAATCGACCAACAACAATTTTTTTTTGAACTTTGACCATATAAAAGTGGTCTTTATGTTTTGAATTTCAAAATGATGTAAACTAATGAAATGTAGAAATTTTGATGAAGTTCATTCTATAATTTTTCCGATTTTTTTTTTTTAAAAAATTCATTACTTTATTATCAATTTAAGAACAGATTTTGGAATGTTGAAAATTTCAGAAAAAAGTGACTTCACGGGCCGTCAAGAAATAAATTGAAAAAAAATTCATTTCTCCCTATTTTTTTTCTCCAAATAGGTAACTTCAATATCTTGTGCATGGAAAAAAAATTCAAATTTTGATGTATATTTTTCTTGTAATAACGTTTTAAAGTCAAACTTGTCAGAATTCGATAGTTTTCATGAGCTGCCAACTATTCTCTATTTTTTTAGTCATTTTCAACAAAAAATTATATCTTTTTGAAGAAGACTCTCTCCTCTTGTGCCCTATATATATATATTTTTTAAATTTAATATGTTTTACTATTTTTTTAAAATTTCTAATCAGCCTCTTTTTTAACTTTAACAACCTACTTGCATTATTTTAAAAATAAAATATATTAAAACTTATCAAAATATTAAAAAATTACATATTTGGATTCACCACTCCAAGCTCTACAAAAGGGTATTTTTTAATTTTTTTGTAGAAAAATCATTATGACTAAAGAAATACTTAGTTGAAGTTGAAAGTTTCAAAAAAATCTGAAAAAAGCTGAGTTGGCTGCCAATTAGGATGCCACATAGACAGTTTCGGTAGAAAGGGTTTCGCCTGAAATCCTTTCTATAGAAACCTCACACATTAAAAATCCAATTTCAAAACCAATTGCAAAGCGGAAAAATGTTCGATTTTTATTTTTTTTGGGATTCAAGCGAAACCTATTTGACTGAAACCCTATGTGCCACGTATAGGCCACGTGGTTTTGGTCGAAACCTATTTGGCTGAAACTTTTTCGGGTGAAAATATTTCTCTTGGAACTATTTATTTGGCCAAAAGTGTGACACAAATCTGTGCTTTTACCCCTATCATCACTAAGAAGAGACCCTTTCTTGTGCAAATAAAAAACAAGGGACCATATGCTCCCCCTTAAAATGTTAGTGTACTTGCTACACTAATGTTTTAAGGAGATAGAAAGGGATCCCAATAAGGAATACACCTAGTATAAGGCTACCTAACCCCTTGCCCCCCCAAGTGTAAGGACAAAAGGTGGGCCAAGGTGAATGATGGCATGCTGCTCCTTTCGAAATGATTTATATGATTGCATAAAAGTTTATACTCTCATGAATGGTAGTGAGCATTGTGTGATACTACAACTACCACATGACAAGGAGAGGCAACTAATGCTATTGATCAAGTGAAAGGATTTTTGATGTTTTTGATGGACGATAGCCAAGACCTCTTGTTGTTTCTTTCATATTGGGTTCTATGGTGACACAAATACCTTGTTCTGTTACACCACACCCTTTTCCATTATAGCCACATTGTTTCAAAAGTTGATATCCTCTTCCATAAATAGCTTCCATTTCTTTCGAAGAAGGTGGTTTTGAATGGTCATCATATGTGGATGTATAAGTTGTTTTTTCCTCTTCTTTGCTATAAGTTGTAGACTCAAATGCTTTTGATGACTCAATCATATATTGTGTTGATATCATTGTAGCTTCTTTCTCTTTTCCTTATTTTGATTGTATAATCTTGTATTCCCCATCGAGTGTAGGTGTGAAATCTAACGATCCCCAATCATCATCTAACAACTTTGTAATTGATGGAAGACACTCATCTCTATCCTCAACTTGTAAAGGTTCTACTTTTGTAGTTGTGTTAATATTCTAAGAGGATTCTTCATTCTTGTTTTAGTTTGTAAATAATTTTTAGACTTAGGATAGGCTTTTATCGTGTAAACCTTATTTTTGTAAATGTCTTTTATTAAACGATGAAGTGTGGAAGACACTCCATTAATTTCATGAATCCATGGTCTACCCAAGAGAAGATTATATGAAATATCACGAGGCATGACATGGATAAGAGTTTGTAAAGTAGCCTTACCAACTTTGATTGGTAATTTTATCACACCAAGCAATTATTTTCCCATATTATCAAAACCATAGATAGAAAAATCAATTGGTTGAATTTTAGTCTTATCTCTCTAATTCTATCCAAAAGGTTCACACTACAAACATTAAGTCCTAAACCATTGTCAACAAGGGTACGCCTAATCCCAACCTTGTTAAACAACCAATATCATCAAAGCATCATTTTGTTTTTGTGTTTCCAAAGGAGGTAATTCACTTTGATGAAAGACAATGTTCATGCTAGGTGAATTTATATTCTCAATCAAAGCTGCCACATCATTTGGTTGTGCACTAGGGGGAATGGCAACTTTTTGCAAGGCATTTTGAAACATGCTATGGTAAACCAGTGATGTTTGAATGAGATCTCACAAGGATATCTTAGCAAGAGTTACGAATTTGTTCAACAAGTTCATACTCCTTTCCATTGTGTTGAGGTAAATGAGGGCCACTAGGTAAAATAGGTTGTGGGAATGGCATCGATGATTAAATGTCTTGTGTTTGTCTTGGTTTCTCATTGTTTCTAGTGTTATATGTGTGCTCACTACAGTATGATAACTTGGTTGCTGTGACACATGATTACTAGTAAGTTGTTTTGAAAGGCTTAGGATATGGCCATCAAGGTTAGGAGGTCCTAGAATCAAAGGTGACTTAGGTTGTTAAAAATTAGTGTTAGGAGGTCCAATAATTAGAGGACTCTTAGGAGGTCCAAAAGGATTTTTGGGAGGTCCAATAATCAAGGGAGATCTAATGGTAAATTGTGTGTTCATAACCTCAACAAATTTGACTTCTTGCTGATTTTCTTCTATCATGGGGGAATCTAATGTTACCTTAGCATCTTCATCTATGAAATCCATAAATATTTCAATGGTTTCATCCTCTTTTCAACAACATCTTTCTGAGTGGGAGGGGTAGCAAGAGAGAAACAAACAAGATTCTCATGATGCTCAATGATTGATTTTTCTAACACCAAGACACCTTTAGGTGAGGTATCAGTAGAAGAATAAACATGATTATCATGATTGTCAATGATTGTATTCTCTTTCACCAAGCTAACCTCACACATAGGAGAGATAGTGGGAGAGGGATCAATGAAAAATAATAGAAGAGGGGAAATAAACTCATTTTCATATGCTTGTAACCAAAATTTCTTAAAATTCTCAACAAGATTTGACAATAAGAAATGAACTATGATAACACAAGTTTTTTGAAATGAGAACATGATGTAAAGAATTGACCTAAAGATCTGAAATGCAATAATTTTTCTCAAGTTTGCAACAGATCAAGAAAAATGATACCTTTGCATATGCAATAACACTATTTCAGAATCTTAGAAAAAACTTTTGCAAGTAGGAACAAAGTGAAATTGTACAAAGATAGAAATATGTGTAGAGGCTCTCTAAGAAACTTGTAGCAAGACAGGGATGCCCAAGGGCATCTGAGTTCGTGACAGGGGTTTAGAAAACTAAAAAATTGAATGTCTATGTTATTGTTTAATATTGCTAGTTTTGTTTGCAAACAAGCTTGAAATTGACTGTTTTTCTAGAATTTCATCAATTTAAGACAATGCAATTCAAATGCAATTGTGAAATGGTAAATGACAACTTTGCATGAAAATTTTACATCTAACCATGCAAAAATTTACTAGTTCTATGAGTCAAATTCTGAAAATAATGATTTGATGCAAGTTTTGACACAAACAATGCATTTTTTTTTACCTTTTTAAGGCTTAAATGAAAGATGCAATTTAAATGCAAATTAACAATTTTAAAATTTAACAACCTAATGAATGTAAATCTGATCTAAACATGAATAAAACAAACCTTAATGCAACCTATGATGCAATATGTGATGCAATTTTTTAAAAAAATTTATGCTTTTATGATGCAAGAATAAAACCCTAAATGAGAAATGCAAACAATGCAATACAAAACCTATATCTAGGGTTTGAAAGACTTCCAATTTCAGAAATTTTATAGTGTTAGGATGTTAAGTTCACCAAAAAGAGACATATAAAAAGGGATCCTAGGTCATAAATGCAAATAACTAGGATGCAATGGTGGTCATTTTCCAAGTTACATTAAGATGTACAGATTAACAAGGTGAATAGATTGACTATCAACCATGAAGGTGAGCCAACTAGACCTGGATCTACATCTAATTGAGGATGGGAATGGATTGGAAATGAATTAGAGTGATTTACCTAATGATCTTATATGTCCTAATATGTAAATTGTAAAATCTTGATAATGCAAAACCGAAACAATAGTTTGCAGGTGGATCTGAGAAGTGCAAAGTGACATGTACCTACCCAAAAAAGTTGGTTTCAAGCACTGTAGGAGGATTGGGTTTCCCTTGTGTGAATGAGTCTTTGTAGGGGTGTTGCGATCAAATTTTGGGGTCCTCTAATGTCAGATCTGATCGGATTCCCGCCTGCAAATCTGTCAAAATATTGTCAGATATTTTGGTAATTGAGTTTTTGTGGCTTGGAAAGATGTATGGCAATAAATGAAACAATGGAGAATTTTTCTTCAATCATTCTTCAATCCTTTTCAACCTCAGATCTGAATATTCACAAAGAGAGGAAATGTTGGGGCATTTTAGGGGCTTGCCTTAGTAAAACCTTGGGTGAGTGTTTCCACTTCCATAATGACAATGTTGATGATAAATGGATAATCGAAAGGGAGGAATTATGAAACTAAAAAATGTTGCAACTCACCACCCTTCAATGGATTCCTTGAAGGACTAAAGTCATACACATCACCTCAAGGATTTGGATCTTGCTTTGCTTGAATGCTTTGGATACTTACACCAAAGGTTAGCCTTCACAAAACCATGATAACATGAACACATGAACTCAAAATACACTTTGACATGATTTTGGATCTTTAATTGTTGTAATAAACTATGAAATGTTGCTCTTGATAGTAATGCTTGCTCATAAGTTCTCATCCTAATTTCTTCTAGTTTTAAATTGTGAAAATAATAGGTATTTATAGGCATTTATTTAATTTCCCAAAACTTAGATTCCAAAATCTGACACTTTCAATTTAAATTTTGAATGTTAAAATGTTGGAAACATGTCCAAAAATGGGTCCTGGCTAAGAAAGGGGACTCATTCACCCATGGGTGAATAGGTCCTGGTCCAAATTTCCATGACATTGCATATTAGGAATAACACATGAGTTGGGTGCATTTACTTAATGCTTGCAGTTCATTGAAAAACAACTCAAATGGGCTCCAAAATACATAATTTTAGGACATTGTGGGGTCAATTAGGCTCATTAATTTAGGGGAGGGGGGACATAGTGTGAAATTATTAAGGGTGAAAATTTTCTACACTACAGTATTGCACTATTTTGCATTGTTCATTTAGGCATTCATTTTTGCATCATAAAAAGGCATAAAAATTTAAAATGTGCATACAATATTGCATCATAGTTTGAAATAGGGTTAATTTCAGTAATTATAGCTTAGATCAACATTCTAATTACATTCATATATCTACATTACATCATTTAAAATCTAAAAACAAACTTGAAATTTTTCATTGCATTCATTTAGGTATCTTGCATAAAGTTCAAAAAGTGAAAAATTGCATTGTTCATTTAAATATCATCATTTTCAGATTTTGGCATCTCAGAACCAGTCAATTGTTGCATCTTAGAACTAAAAAATACATTCAAAATTGTCATTTATTGTTCAAACATTTTCAACATTGTTATACACTTGCATTTTGAATCACATTGGCATAAATTGAGAAAATTCTGGAAAAATATTTATTGTTGGACCTATTTGCACACAAACCTAGAATTCTTAAACAGTATCATACACAGTCAAAATTTGAATTTTCCAAAACCCTGTCCAGGACACAAACACCCTTGGGAAACTTTTTCTTTCTATTTTTGGCTCAAATTTATGTGACAGAGCTCTCTTAATGTCCTTTGTCCAGATTTGTTAGGAATAAGGTGTCTCAACCTTGGATAATTCCTATTCTTATTATTTGTTTTGTAAAAAGTATTTCTTGCAAATAATCTAATTAAGTGTGAGTGACAATGTCTAGTTGGCATGTTGATGTATCACTCCACTTGATGTATCAGCATCTTGAATTGTGTGTAAGGAGATCATGGCTGAAATGGTTATGACGGATTCCTGTGACACGTAAGAGCTATTTCTAGAAGATTCAATGATGGGTGAAGACATGCAAGACATGTGACAATTGATAAAAAATATTTTCGAGTTCCTATTTCTCGGAGAATGGTAAAACCCTAATACGGCTATCTTTGGAAGTTTCCCTAAAAAGGAAAGCGCATGATATAAGCATTTTTTTAGGGTTACAGACTAAGATAGGAAAAGAGTGTATTGTTGGTATGATTTTGTGCTACTGGATTTGTCTTTGAGTGTCGATTGTCTCCTGAAATAACTTGCATTGCAAGTGTGTTGTAACCATTGTGTTGAAGATAATACATTGTGTAGGTTTTGGAGTGCTGGGGTTTTTTACCGAAAGGTTTTCCCCAGGGTAAATCATTGTGTCATTCTCTTTTTTCTGTATGCATGGTATATGGCTGAAATATCTTTGTTAAAGTAGTTAACGAATCTGAAATTGTAAGGATTTAAAAGAATTTGCACAATACTTTCATTTAGAGATTAGTGTAGGAAGTTGTTTCCGCACCTGAGTTTCCTTACAAGATTTGATGTCTGTTTTTGAATTTTGTTTTTAGAGCTATTTGATTTTGATCATTTGATCCATAAGGAAAGTAACAACATGTTTCCTTTTCAAAGTTGTGGTTTTGATATGGTAACACATGGCTTGCATAATTAGAATCTCCCTACTTATGAGGGCAATCTAAGGAAATAAAATGAAGTCATTGAAAAGCTTGTTAGTCATTCTCCCAATATCTCTCCTAATTGTGAGAGTATCTTGGCACAAGAGAATGAAATCAATGACACATTTATTAATCACTTTGCCTAATATTAATTCATCTCCGAAAATCTCTCCCACTTGTGAGAATGTTTTGGTGCAAGAGGATGCAAACATAGACAATCATGACAATCATAGTTGTTCTTCTCCCGATACCTCACCTACTTGTGAAGAAGGTATCTTGGTGTTAAAGGATCCAATCATTAAGTGTCATGAGAGTCTTGTTTGTTTCTCTCCCAATATCTCTCCTACTTGGGAAGATGTGGCATAAGAGGATGACATAATTGATACAATCCTTTCAAAAGAGTAATAGGGATTGCATAGATGAAGATGCTAAGGTGACATTAGATCCTCCGTCAATAGAAGATCATCAATAAGAAGTTAACTCCGTTGAGGTTATGAATGCACAATTGGTTATTAGTTCTCCTTTAATTATTGGACCTCCTAAAAGTACACTCTAATTATTGGACCTCCTAAATTACCTCTCATTATAGGACCTCCTAAACTTCATGTGGCCATATCTTAGAATTTGCAAAACAACTCATTGGTAATCATGTGTCACAACAACCAAATTATCACATAGTTGATCACACATATAACACTAGAAATAATAAGCAACCAAAACAAACACCAAGGGTGGGTGCATAGAAATGGGTAGCCATTCCGTGGACACCCATTAAAAAAAAAAGTTTTTGGACATAACGCGAGCGCGTTATAACGCGTGCGCATTATAACGCGCTCACGTTATGTCATCAATTAAACCTAGGTAAGGTCCAGTGGATAAAAACTACAAAGAGATAACGCGAGCACGTTATAATGTGCTCGCGTTATCGACTGTTAAAAGTAAAAAAAGAAATGCAAATCTCTCATTTGCATTTCGACAGTTTTTTTTGTGCACCCGCGGCCAAAAACACCAAAATAGCACGCTTGTGTTTAGGGAGAGGAATTTCTTCACCAAGCATCCAAATTTCTTCGCAACGATGGTGCCACGACGACAAGGAGATATAAGAGTTAGGGATTCTATGCTTTTTATTTTGAATTTGTTAGTTTTAGGTTGAATTTGTTAGTTCTAGGTTGAATTTGATATCTATTTGTTTGAAATTTTAGGAGATGTAAATCAACTTGCAAAATCTCAAAATACTCAACAGGAGGACCAACCAAATCCTCAAGATCAAAATCAACCACAAAATCAACCTCCTCCACCAATCACTCAACCCCCTCCTAGCACTCAACAAAATTTAATGAGTGAAATTGAAAATAACAAAAACAAATTGAGGATTTGATCAATAGGTTGAGTGATCCAAATGGTTCAAGCACAGAAAGAATGACCCTAGCAAATTCCTTGAAAGATATGTTAACAAACGTAGATTCAATTAGCAAACAAATAACTGGATGGGAAGATAGGAGGCAGGCGGCTAGGGAGTATTATACAAATAAACTATCATACAAGGATGTGAAAGATTTAAAAATAACAAAAGGTGATTTGTGCTCATTATTCACCGACCCACGCACAAATCAAAATCTTACCCTCAATGCAAAGAGATTTCCTATCCATTGGTGCCACCACCAACAAATGAAGGAGCGATTTTACGATAGGTGGTACATGGTCTTCGATTACCCACCGTGCAACAATTGTGAGGTCCTACAATATTTCCTTAGGAAACTATACAATGAGTTCATATTGAACAAAATCCCAAATTATTTTGATATGAGGGATTTCCAGGGGAGAGGTGGGGGGTCATCTCAGGATAGACCTGGTGCACAGCTAGATCCTACACGGCAAGGTAGACGAGCTCTCGCTAGGCCGCCTCATGAGCACATTGTTATGCCTTCTGTCGTGAAGGAAAGTGCTGACATTGAGACATTTCAGGCAATCAACACTTTGACCCAGAGTGTCATCCATCATACTAGCCCTATTCTACAGCGCCATCCAGGGGAGTCTTCTAGTGGTGGTCTTTGAACACATGTGTGTCAATCTTGCGGAGCTACTTGTTCACATGACCCCACCGACCCTCAGGAGACTGGTATGTAGGATCCATCTGCAGCTATGGAGATGGAGAGGGAAGCTGACATTTTGCATGAGGCATATGGCATTGATAGTCAGGTAAAAGTTATTGCATGTGTTCATTGAATTTAATTTATTAAATTTCGATTTTGAAATGCAAGATTAACTAAAAATGTTTTATGATTTTAATAAAATTGCAGGGTCATAGTGTTGAGACTGGATACACCAGCCCCCCACCAACCTATTTTTGCAGTACACCTATCGCTAGGGTATGTAACTAGTAAACAATTATAAGTTTATTGCATATTAATGGAATTGTTTTACGAATGGTAATTTAATATGCAATTTTGGATGTTGAATAGACTAATATTGGAGGTTTTGATGGAACACTTCCCAGTGGCGGTGGATTTACTCAAACCTTCACACACGTAATAGAATAAAGAGTTTAACTAATGAATCAAGTACTTAATAGATTTGTGTAGTTTATACATGCACATCGTTGATTATGTTGAATAATTTGTTGTTTTATTTTCAGTTGTTGCGAGACGATACACCTCCGAATGTGACGAGGGCAATGGATATTGGTGTGACATCTGCTATACAATCCTTGATGGCTCTGACAGAAGAGGTATGAGGAAAATTAGTAAATTTTAATTTACTTTTGTTGTTATAGATGTTAGTTAGTCAGAAATGAAACCATTATTGATTCACATATTTTTTGTCTATTTGTATGGTTTATACAAGGCTTGAGCACGCCTGAGCATGGGCGTGAGGATATTTCCCTCGTGGAGAGAGATCGTGAGATGGCTGTAAGTGATTATTTTGTCAAATATATCATTTTTTATAATGTAATTTCTATATATTCATGTCTTTACTTCTTATTGTAACAGTTAAAACTTCACCATGAACTAAACCCTAGGAGGAGTAGCAGGAGCACTCCATGAGCACAACAAAAATGAGTGACAGACCTATCACCATCCGAGCGAAAAGGAAAGGGAAAGATTTTATTTCCTGGGCATGGAGAGCAATGACTTTTGATTCCATAGTCTTTTATTGTATGCCTGCATGGCAGTTTTGTACATATTTTTTATTGGACATATTTGACATTGTATGCCTAGATGGCATTCTCGTAAGCCTATATGGCTATTTTGTACATATATTTCATACTTATATCGACATATATTTATGTATGCCTACATGGCTATTTGGTTAATACAAATATCTTTTTTCGATGCTTGTCCATATTTGCATTCTAAATTGATGGTTCAATAGATATGAGTTATGTATATTCAAGTGTATACTTTACAACTTACGTGTATACTTTGTGACTTATGTGCATTCAAGTGTATACTTTGTGGCTTACATGTTTTCATGCATATACCTTGTATTCGTGCATATACTTTGTTTTAATTTGTGTATACTATGTATTCGTGTGTATACTTTTTGAGGCTTACGTGTTTATGAGTACTTGTAGTTCCCTTATTGACATGTACATGTTTGACTTATTCACGTGTATAATTATTAATTGGTTAGCCATAGCATTGATCTATGTCATCCTCAATGTATGATCCTTGAGATGGAGTAAGTACACCCTCAAGGTCAAAAGGAGTTTCACATGCATTCTTTGTAGGCTCATTTTGGTAGTGAAACCAAAAACCTCTTGCATCATTGAAACGAAAAAAAAATTCCTTTATAGCAGGTCTGAAGCCATTATCATTCTCCATTAGTTCTTCATGTATCCACTCCCCATTAATGGTTGTCTCATGACCTTCATGAAACCAAGCACTTATCTCATTTGTGATAGAAGAAATGTATGAAGATTTATCTTCCTCCTTATGAACCATTCATTATCATGAGAGATGGGTTCTTGTGAACCACTACTGATGAATCATGGGTCAATGAGTTTGACTTGTAAAACTACACAATTGAATCCTGATAGCAATATCACAATATTTATATATCTAAATACTGCCATTGAATCCTGAATACTGCCATCTTACCCACACAAGATTCTGGAAGATGCTTCCCACCCTTCTTTTAGTGGTTGCTCTCATTGCACCTTCTACCTAGCTTCATCTTGGTGTAGACAATACGAAGACCCCAACTTGAGATCTTCACACACGCAAGAACAACTGCATCCTTCCTACAGCTTGGACGGATCAACTTGCAACCAAGAACCCACACTACTTCCTGGTGTAGATTGCCTTCTACACGCTCAGAAGCTTCTGCCTCTGATACCATTCTGATGCAGAGGAAACAACACAAGACAGTGGCTCATCCACCCTTCTCACTCCTTAACCTACTGATCACTACTAATCAAGACATGTTCTTAAGCCTCTAATTCTATCCGCCACCTTTCCGCTGTTCAAAGCTCGAGTCACACATTGCTCAAACACAATGGTCGAGCAATGTAATGGTTTCTTTGAAAACTGTTATACATTTAAAACCATACAAGAATTTCACACTCGGTTATATTACGTATATTCCCTATCAACTAAAACCATTTTTCCCATTCCATTCAGGACTGTCATAAAGAAACTCGAAAACAAGACATCCATGACATTCAAAACAATAGTGAATCCTTCAAAACTAATCTGCATTCACAATTTGCAAAACAATAAACCAGGAAAGATAGAGAGAACGACACGACGGGAAATGGAAACTCCTCTTTAACGAATTCTAGATATTAACACTTCAAAAAAATACATGCTTTAAATGGCTCTTTGTCCAAAGGCCAGAGAGCCCAATTTCTTCTCCCTCTTGTTTACTCTCTTTTTTGTTTTCCCGTAGTTGCACTCTCTATTTCCTCTATCTCCCCGTATTCAATTACATGTTGTCTCTTTATAGAGATTCTAGGGTAGCTGACAAATTGTTCATCTACCCGATATTCCCATTTGGTTACAACTGTCATTTAATCCTTTTGATGAATATATCATTGCAATTTTAAACACTTAACCATTTCTTAACATGGTCCCACGAAATTCTAAATGACTAAAACATTACAAAATTATGAAGCTTGTCATAAATTTCAAGAGTCGAGGTGTCCCCGCACCAGTATCCTAGTTGTCCCTTTGTTGATTTATCTCCTCACTGATCCATCTTATTGGATTGTTTCACCTTTTACCCATCGCTTTCTTGAAAAACTCAATTTTAGGCCTTGTAGCCTTCTGCCCCAATTTGGCCTCCTAGAACCCGTTTTCTTGACTTTTCTCACAATCAGTCTTAACAACCCCCAAATGTTTTTGTAAATTCTTTCTTTTGATCATCAAGGCTCCAATATTTATGAAGCCTTAGGTCCTACAAGTTTTCATACATATGATTGTCCTCAAACCCCCTATTTTCAAGGGTTCCTATGGTTTTTGGCTCTTTTTCCTTCTTTGAGGGCTTCAACGACCTCCTCAGCTCTCCTCTTGGCACACACATGACTGGGATACATGTGCCTACACTCTGATACTCTTTATTGGCACAAACCAATCCATTTAGCAACTCTCCTTGCTGCTGTCCTCTCCAAGCTACTAGCCATAATGCACTTGCACTCACCTAGTGCTTGATGATTTCATCACCTCCCTGCAAAACAAGACCCCTTAACCTATATGTAAACTATTTACATAGTCCCCAACTTGATTCCAAGTGGCCATGAGAGGAAAGCCATGGGAAGTCAAGTGGGACTCATTATTCACAAAACTGGCCTGAACCGGCAATGAGACCAAGAAAACCAAAAACTTGCAAAAAGATAACCAGTCGGTCTAGATGACTAATCTAATACTACACAAGATAATTAAGTGACACAAATGGAAGACTCAAAGAATTAGATAATTCCCTTCAATCCATTCTTGACTGGATGAAGGCTCAAACACAGAAATTCAATGAAAACTTGCTCTCTTCCAATCACAAAAATGTACTCTCCAAGTCTCAATTCGCGAAAAAAATCCTCCAACCCAGGTATTAGGGTTTTTCTGACCTTATATACCTTTCTCCCACATTCTAGGACCCTTCGGTCAGGCTTAGAGCATCATTAATGTCATTTTCCAACTTTTAGGACAAATAGCCAAGGCAACATTGCTCAAAATGCTCACAGTGTCCAAGACCTACCCAAACCGCAAGCCCCTAACAAACCTATTTCCAATTCACTCATCAAAAACACTCTTGGGACTTTATATCATAGTCCTTATTCCCTCTTTCATCCTAATCTGATAGTAGCCACTTTTCAAATCAATCTTGGAGTAGTACCTAGCACCCCCCTAAACAGTCCATTAAGTCTTCTATCCTAGGAATAGGAAACCTATATCTAATGGTTATCCTATTTATGGCCCTAGAATCAATACACATTCTCCACTTATCTCCCTTCTTAGGTGCCAACACCACTGGAACAACACATGGGCTTATGCTTTTCCTGATCAACCCTTGGTCCAAAAGTTCTTGAACTTGCCTTGCTATCTCCTTGTTCTACTCCGGTGTCATTTTGTATGCAGCCTTGTTAGGCAATGTTGCTCTTGGTACAAAGTCAATTTGATGACTGATTGCCCTCTTAGGTGGTAGTGTAGCTGGTGTGCCTTCACAAATGATATCCTTGAACTGATCCAACAGTTGCTTCACCTTTGCTGTCATAGGTAGCCAACTAGGTGACTCCTCCTCCTTTGGCTTCAACATGATTGCATAGACAACTCCTTCTTCCTCCTTCATGTCTCTTAGGAATTCCTTTCCACTCATCAAAAGTACACTGGATTCTGCCTTTTCCACTATCCTTCTTGGGGAAAAAACTTCATGGTTAAGCGCTTGAGCTGGAGTATACTGGAATGGGTGACCTCCCGGGAAGGCTTAGTGCCTCACCTCTATGAGCATCACTTAGATGCAATGATTGCTAAGTGGGCCATTCAATATCATTTCAAATTTGTTTCTTTAAACAACTTACAAATTTGCAACTTAAGACTCCTCCAACCTAAGGGATCGATCTGGTGAAACATAGCTCGGAGCGATTCCACTTGTTTCGGTGCAAAAGAGGACCATGACTAGCGTAAACATACCTATTTGGATGTGTTGGAACAGTCCGCTTGGTCACACAAGTTGCAGAATGAAAGTCACACCACTCTGCAACTTTGCACTGCTTGCATTTGATGCTTTTTCCATCAAGTGAAAATTCACCACCATTGGAAAACCACTCCGAGATAGCCAAAATCGAGAGAGGTTTTTGTAGACAGGATCAATGCAATCCTATAGGATCAGATGAGAAGTTTCTAAGCATCATGGTATCCAAGTAATAGCATGCTGAAGTTTGCAGCTATTTTGCACTTTGGACCCTTAAGGGATCGATCCGGTGGAACATAGCTCAGAGTGATTCCACGTGTTTTGGTGCAAAAGAGGACCATGCCTACCATAAAAATACCTATTCGGATGTGTTGGAATAGTCTACTTTCTCACACGAGTTGCAGAGCGAAAGTTGCACCACTTTGCAACTTTGCACAGCTTGAATTTGACACGTTTTCCATCAAGTGAAAATCCGCCACCACAAGAAAACCACTCCAAGATAGACAAAATCAAGAGAGGTTTTTCTAGAGGGGTCCAATGCCTTTCTGTAGGATTAGATGAAAAGTTTCTAAGCATCACGGTATCCAAGTAATAGCATGCTGAAGTTTGCAGCTATTTTGCACTTTGGACCCTTAAAGGATCTATCTGATGGAACATAGCTCAGAGCGATTCCACGTGTTTTGGTGTGAAAGAGGACCATGCCTATCGTAAAATACCTATTCGAACGTGTTGGAACAGTTTGCTTGCTCACATGAGTTGTAGAGCGAAAGTTGCACCACTTTGTAACTTTGCACAACTTGAATTTGACACGTTTTCCATCAAGTGAAAATCCACCGCCACGAGAAAACCACTCCAAGATAGCCAAAATAGAGAGAGGTTTTTCTAGAGGGGTCCAACGCCTTTCTGTAGGATTAGACAAGAAGTTTCTAAGCATCACGGTATCCAATTAATAGCATGTTGAAGTTTGCAACTATTTTGCACTTTGGACCCTTAAGGGATCGATCTGGTGGAACATAGCTCAGAGTGATTCCACGTGTTTCGGTGTGAAAGAGGACCATGCCTACCATAAAAATACCTATTCAGATGTGTTGGAACAGTCCGCTTGCTCACACGAGTTGTAGAGTGAAAGTTGCACCACTTTGCAACTTTGCACAGCTTGAATTTGACACGTTTTCCATCAAGTGAAAATCCGCCGCCACAAGAAAACCACTCCAAGATAGCCAAAATCGAGAGAGGTTTTTCTAGAGGGGTCCAACACCTTTTTGTAGGATCAAATGAGAAGTTTCTAAGCATCATGGTATCCAAGTAATAGCATGCTGAAGTTTGTAGCTATTTTGCACTTTGGACCCTTAAAGGATCGATCCGATGGAACATAGCTCGGAGTGATTCCACGTGTTTCGGTGCAAAAGAGGACCATGCCTACCATAAAAATACCTATTAGGATGTGTTGGAATAGTCCGCTTGCTCACACGAGTTGCAGAGCGAAAGTTGCACCACTTTGCAACTTTGCACAACTTGAATTTGACATGTTTTCCATCAAGTGAAAATCCGCCGCCACGAGAAAACCACTCCAAGATAGCCAAAATCGAGAGATTTTTTTCTAGAGGGGTCCAACGCCTTTTTGTAGGATCAAACAAGAAGTTTCTAAGCATCACGGTATCCAAGTAATAGCATGCTGAAGTTTGCAGCTATTTTGCACTTTGGACCCTTAAGGGATCAATCCGGTGGAACATAGCTCGGAGCGATTCCACGTGTTTCGGTGTGAAAGAGGACCATTCCTAATGTAAACATACCTATTTGGATGTGTTGGAACAATCCACTTGCTCACACGAGTTGCAAAAAAATGTTGCACCACTTTGCAACTTTGCACAACTTGAATTTGACACGTTTTCCATCAAGTGAAAATCTGCCACCATGAGAAAACCACTCCAAGATAGCCAAAATCGAGAGAGGTTTTTCTAGAGGGGTCCAACGCCTTTTTGTAGGATCAGATGAGAAGTTTCTAAGCATCACGGTATCCAAGTAATAGCATGCTAAAGTTTGCAGCTATTTTGCACTTTGGACCCTTAAGGGATCGATCCGGTGGAACATAGTTCGGAGCGATTCCATGTGTTTCGGTGCAAAAGAGGACCATGCCTACCGTAAAAATACCTATTAGGATGTGTTGGAACAGTCTGCTTGCTCACACAAGTTGCAAAAAAATGTGTACAAATTGTTTACATGACCTTTATATGACCTTTTTCACATTGTTTACATTTCAAAATTCAAAGTTTGCAAATTTTCCTACTCAAGGCATTTACAGAACAAGGTGCTACTACACCAAACATGAACTTCAACCTTAAAATATTTGAGTATATCTCATTATGTAATTAAATCTTATTACAATGCCTCTGGCACTTCATTCTCTCAGATCTTTTACAATGTCACTCATACATTCAAGATTCTTTTGAAATGTCTACATCATAGGTGCTCATCATGAGGTTAAATTCAAATGAGTAACTTGAGATTCCCTCGCTAAGCTTCACATGATCTCTTACAATGGCTTGAAATCAAAATTGAGATTTGTGAAAATCATCAAAATAAGTATGTTGCATTGCTTTTTTCGCTGAGATTTTTGATAATGGCTCTTAAATCAATATTTTTTGCAATGAAAGATCAATCAACCCTTAGTAGTTTACTTACAAATATGCAAAGTAAAAGAGAAAAAGAAAGAGCATCCAAAATGGAAATGAAATAAAAATAGATGGAAGGCACTTACAGATGTTGCATGCAGGCATCAAAATAAGGATGTTGCATTGCTTTTCTGGTTGACATTCTCTTCGATGGCTCATATATCAACATTTTTTGCAAGGGGACACCAATCACTGTAAAAGAAGATGATAGCATTGGCATCAAACAAATTAATGTGCATACAAGTATAAATTAATAAGAACCAATGTGCATATACTTACAAATTAATCCAACGAACCATCCGGGTCTGCTCTACTCTTTATTGTGTCAAGTATTGCCTCATGGTCAGACTCACGGACCTTCCATAACGTCTTGTTCAAAGGTCTACCCCCATATTTGGTCAAATGAACATTGGATGCCACGACAAGGTTCGAGTAATGAAGAATCTTACAATGCATGTCAAAGTCCTGAAATAGCCAATGTTTAACACTTTAATGTGGGTACCTTCTAAGCCATGTTCCAGTAACCACAACTGAGCCTGTAGGGTATTCAATGTTTTCTCCATCTATAAGTGGGGCCTCCAATTTCTTTTTGGTCTCAACACAATGACACAAGTAATAATCTGTTCCATCTTCATTGTCTTCATCTGCAATAACTACATAAACATGCCCTGCATTGATATGTGCAAAAAATCTCTTGGAATTTGTCAACATTACGAATACAGTACAAAGTAAGATCTAATGATATGGAATTTCAACAACTAAGAAAGTAGATATATCACCTCGTTGAACTAGATCTGATATGTGGTCAAAATTGACTGATGATTCTATCTGTGTCAGTTCTAATGCCGTCGGAGGGTGATAAATGTGAAGTGGGCTAAAATAACTTGTGAACCATTTGTCAACCCACTCCCCTGACTCACAATCATTCCAGTCTTGCATTGTACATGAAGAACAAAAGCATGCCATCTTTTGTGTATCGATACTCCATGAACCTGTATTTGAGCTAAGGAAAGAGTGTACCTCACTCGATCCTATTAGTGTACAACAGTCTTCATATGGTGCAATGTTAGTATCATGCATCAACCAAAAAATTCTACGAACTGAAGACGTACCTTCATTACCTGGACCCATCAAAGCATTACACCACTCGATGATTGATTTTGCATCTATCAACTTTGCACTATCTTTATACTTTAACTCTTCTTGTGCTAATGCTCTTTTCATGCATGCTCCTATACCATCATGCTCCCCCTTTCCATGTCCAGCCTCACAAAAGTTCCACATATGTTGAACACCTATAATGACATGCATCCTGCACAACCAGTAGAACATGCACGAGTTCATGAACTGTGCTACACAGTTATGAGACCATATTATATGTTGATCGTATTCTATGCCCCTCTGAGCCAAACCACTGTAGAACATCTGGAAGCAACCTTGCACAAACTCTGCAGAATGTGTGCGATCATCACTAATGTAAAAGTGGTACTCCCTCATTACCTTCCTTTACTCATTTGTACTATCAGATGCATGAATGAATGCTATGTGCACAAATATCGAAACTTATGTAGAGTTGTAATATTGTGACTGCACCTCATGTTGTGGTTGTAGAGTGTAGTTCTTTGCAAAGTCAACCACGGATACTATGCTTCCAACTAAAAAGGTGTCCTTGCATAGCTTGAACTGCATGTGGGGACCATCGGGCTCTATGGGTATGCATTGCATACTCAGATAGTATACTGTCACAAAATGTGGTCATAAATTTGTACACTGGAATCTTCTCAATAACCAAATCACACCTTTTTGATAGAGACCCATCTTTTGTAGCATATGCCACTGTTTTATACTTCCCGAACTCTACTAGTTTTTGTCCCACCTCATCTGTGCTTTCCATATGTTGACATATTGGCATACGCTGGAAGCCACCGCAACGCTCACATGAACCATCCAAGCATGTTGTCCTATAGAATATCTGGCCATCCTCTATTTGAAATAAATTTTTTGATAAGAACTCTCTTGAAGATTTTGGTGGGGCTTCTATGCCACAATCCTGCAAAACATCATTAGTATGCAAATCTAAACATATAGAACAATAAACATCGTAATGGTTAGAAAATTCAATATGTAGTCTACAACAAGTAGTGCGTGTGTGATTTATCTTGACATAAAAAGGTTTAAGCAGTTCAAAATATCTTTGAGAAATACTAATTTGAGGATAATCATTTTCAAATTTCCGAAAAAATTGGGTTTGAGTCATATCCAAAAAATGCTTTGGATGTGGCTCACGATTTCGACTACCGATTCTCCTTCTTACAACATCCCTTTGATTTGGAGATGGCCTTGTGTTATTCTTCCAATAATCCTCAATTAGTGTTCTCAAGGCTTCGACAACTTCTTTATCTTTTCGTGACAGTCTCCCCGAGAATGCCCATAATTCATTTGTATCATTGCCCTCAATTCTTTGCCACCTTTGAATGGCCCTTGATAAAGTTTTTCTACTAATTCCTATTTTTTCACTAGTCTTTCTAATTAGGCGAGCTCTCTTTGTTTGACAACTTACCAAAGTCGATGTAATCACACGTCGGGTGACATTACTATCCTTTGAGCGTGAGGTCTTACCCACACTCTCATAAGCATCCATTAGATTCTTCACAATAGTGTCTTCACTCGATGCATTCGATGTTCTCAACCCAAGAGTCTTCATGATGTTCCTATACTTTACACCCCGCATCATTTCAACAAATAGTTGACATCTTGCAGTCTCATTTAGCCTTTCAAAGAATCTTCCCAAATCTTATCAGCATATCTTCTACAAGTGCGTGTTGAAATCTTACCTTCCATGTGCTACAAAATCTCATCATCAATATTAATCAAATACTTTGGTTTTCTACGCAAAATTCTTGGTGGTGTTCTCCTAGGTACATACATCTCAACATTAGGAATTTCATCAATATTTAATTGAGGTGGGCTAGATTGCATACCTTCGATCCAGGGTGGAGAAGAAGACATACCTTGAGGTTCAGATGGGAATGATGGCATACCTTCTTTGTCAATTTTGAGTGATGATGTACTCTCAACTTGAGATGTGTTGGATGGTGTCCAACAATATTCAATTGCGGTAAATGGTGTCCCTCCATATTCACTTGCAGTAGATGGTGTCCATCCATTTTCACTTGTGCTAGATGGTCTCCCTCAATATTTGCTCGTGCTTAATGGTGTCCCTTCATATTCACTTGTCATAGAGGATGTGTCTCCAACTACAACATCTAAATTTGTCTTACGACGATGCTTTCACATTCGTGCCTTTTGTGCTGCCAATTCCCGTTCTCTTTTTGACGGTTGAGGTTCCTCTACAATCGGGTTGTTCTCATCAATCATTTCCAATTTCTTCTTTTCACGATATGCCGCCACCCGAACTCTCTCCTTTTCTTTCAAGGTTTCGTTCTCTTCGTCTGTTAGTTTTCTCTTTGTCTTTTTCTTCGGCATGGCGGATAGTTTTATCTATACCATGGTAATGAGATGAATATTAGTTCCTAAAAAATGTATCCATTCAAGATAATTGAAAAATATATGTTATTGAAGGCTTCATTTAAATAATACTTACAATCATCTTGTACAAAAGTAGTCTTTTATTGTTGATGGTTCTAGCCAACCACCAAGGGAATAAGGACTATGATTTAAAGTCCCAATAGTGTTTTTGATGTGTGAGTTAAGGCAAACTTAGGGTAGTTTAGAGCCTTGAAGTTTGGAGAAGCTTGAATGATGAAATTAGGCAAATTAGTCCATGTAGACTTGGCAATTTGTCCTAAAAGTGGGAAAAGAGCATTAATGATGCTCTAAGCCCGACCCAAGGGTCCTAGCACATGGGAGAAAGGTATATAAGGTCATAAAAACCCTAATTGAGCATGT
>CM021100.1:936258150-936306667 GCA_007115665.2 Sequoiadendron giganteum | reverse complement strand
CCTTAAACCCTAATCCCTCAACCCCTATACCCTCTTAATCCTGTGACCCTCAATCCTCAACCCTCAACCCTTAAACCCTAATCCCTCAACCCCTATACCCTCTTAATCCCTCAACCCTCAACCCTTAAACCCTAATCCCTCAACCCCTATACCTTCTTAATCACTCAACCCTCAATCCTGAACCCTTAAACCCTAATCCCTCAACCCCTATACCCTCTTAATCCTGCAACCCTCAATCCCTCAACCCTCAACCCTTAAACCCTAATCCCTCAACCCCTCAGCCCTTAAGCCCTGTCCCTCAGTCTATACCCTCTTGATCCTCCAACCCTCAGCCCTTAAGCCCTAATCCTTCCTTCTTACCCTCTGTCCATGACCCTCAATCCTCAACCCTCAACCCTTAAACCCTAATCCCTCAGCCCTATGCCCTCTTGATCCCTCAGCCCTCAACCTTGTATAAGCCCTAATCCTCAGCCTTAAGCCTAATCCTCAGCCTTAAACCCTAAACCCTAAACCCTCATCCCTCAACCCTTAAACCCTAATCCCTCAACCCCTATACCCTTAATTCTCAACCCTTAAACCCTAATCCCGCAATCCCTATACCCTCTTAATCCCTCAACCCTATTAATCCCTCAACCCTCAACCCTTAAACCCTAATCCCTCAACTCCTATACCCTCTTAATCCCTCAACCCTTTTACCCTAATCCCTAAACCCTTAAACCCTAATCCCTCAACCCATATACCCTCATAATCCGTCAACCCTCAATCCTCAACTGTCAACGCTTAAACCCTAATCCCTCAACCCCTATACCCTCTTAATCCCTCAACCCTCAAACCCTAATCCTTCAACCCTAAAACCCTAATCCCTCAATCCCTATACCCTCTTAATCCTTGAACCCTCAACTCTCAACCCTTAAACCCTAATTCCTCAACCACTATACCCTCTTAATCCCTCAACCCTCAACCCCTAAACCCTAATCCCTCAACCCTTAAACCCTAATACCTCAACCCCTATACCTTCTTAATCCCTCAACCCTCAACCCTCAACCCTTAAACCCTAATCCCTCAACCCCTATACCCTCTTAATCCTTGAACCCTCAACCCTCAGCCATTAAAGCCTAATCCCTCAACCCCTAAACCCTATTAATCCCTCAACGCTCAACCCTTAAACTTTAATCCCTCAACCCCTATACCCTCTGAATCCCTCAACCCTCAACCCTTAAACCCTAATCCCTCAACTCGTATAACCTCTACTCTATAACCTATTAATCCATCATCCCTAAACCCTAAAACCTTAAACCCTAGCCCATAAACCCTCTACCCTCTACTGCCAATCCTATACCCTCTACCCTCAACCCTAATCCCCCAACCCTCAAACCCACTTAGTAAATTCTCTACCCTAATCCCTCAACCCTCTTGACCCTTAAACCCTCAACTCTTAAACCCTTAAACACTCAACCCTAAACCCTCGACCCTCAACCCTAACCCCTTAAACCCTAAATTGTTAAACCCTTTACCCTCTACCCTCTAACCTCTACCATCAACCCAATACTCTCTACCCTAAACCCTAATCCCTCAACCCCTATAACCTCTACCCTATATATTGGACCCTCAACCCTAATCCCTCGACCTTATACCTTAAACCCTCAATCTCAACCCTCAACCCTTAAACCCTCTACCCTTTACCCTATACATTAAACACTCAACCCTCAACCCTCAATCCTTAAACCCTAAACCCTCTACCCCTTACATTGGACCCTGAACCTAATCCTTCAACGATATACCCTCAAAACTATACCCTAAACCCTCTACCCTCAACCAAGTAAACCCTTAACCCTAAACCCTTAACCCCAAACCCTTCAACCCTAAACGCTTAAACCTAAAACCTTCTACCCTATACCCTCAACCAAATACCCTCTACCATCGAACCTATTCCATCAACCCTCAAACCTTAAACCCTACTATCCTAGAAACCATCAAACCTATAGGTCCTCCATCCTAATCCCTCAACCCCTATCACTTTCTCTCTATCTATACATCTCACCTCTCTCTCCCTCCCTCCCTCCCACCCTCTCTCCCACCCTCTCTAATTGTCTCTATCTACCGTCTCCCTCTTTTTGCGTACCTCTCGTTCAATCAATCCCTACCACCCTCTCTCACTCCCTCTCTCTCACACTTCCTCTCACTACCTATCTCTCAAGTCTCTCCCTCTCACCCCCCTCACACTCTCAAGTCTCTCCCTTTCACACCCTACCTACATAACCCTCTCTTTCTCTTTGTCTCTCTCTCTCTCTCTCCCTCTCCCTCAATTCTCTCTCTCCGACCCCCCCTCTCTCTCTCTCTCCCTCTATCCCTCCCACCCTACCTAGCTAAGTCCCCCTCAATCCAACCCCTTCTCTCCCACTCCCTCTCTCTTAAACTCTCACTTCGACCCCCTCTCCATCTCTCTAGACTCTCTCTAAACTCTCCCTTCATCTAAAGACATACATAAATGCATACATACAAGCATAATACATTTGTACATATAATCTTACATCAATACAAGCATACATACATACATGTACATAAAAATATATCAGCATACATAAATATATTAGCATTTAACATAAAGTAAGAAATAACGCGAGCCCGTTTTAACGCGCGCATGTTATGGCTCAGTAGACATGTTCCTCGCAGAAGAAAAAACCATGTGAAGTGAGAAATAACACGCGTGCGTTATAACAAGAGCGCGTTTCCAAAATTTGTATGGGTAGCACAGCCAAAATTCTATTTTCAGGATATGTCCACTTCGCAAATTCATAAAAAATAAAATATTCATTAAAAAATTATTAGAAAAATCATGCATCAACTACATACTGTTAGCTAACTTCTGACCATTGCAATTTTAAAAATACTAAAAAAAAGTTCACCGTACAAGGGTCGTACAAGTGTTGCTATGTTATGTTTTTCTAACAAAAACAACACCAATTTGTGTACGTCCCTCGTTTGAACCCCTTAATCTCAATCATTTTCAAAATAAATTAGTAGTTTAGAAAGTAGGCTTGGAGCACTTGAATCCTTCTTTTTGTTCCATCTCAAAATTTTGAGTCTAAGTATCCTCAATTTCACATCCAAGGTCAGTATTTCCCGATTTCAGGAAAAAGCTGTCCACTTAAGTCCCCTTTTTGGGAACCATCTTGGTGCACTTACCCCCAACATCAATCCCATTACCTCAACCATATCTCCCAACCACACCTAACATTCGTCAACATAGTTGTACAGAGTATGATATTGTAGAACAACTTCGTGTTTCCCCTACTAAGATCTCTTTGTGGGAATTGATTCAAACATCACCTATCTATCACGACATACTTCAAAATGCTTTGCAATTTTTTTTTATCCTTCCTAGTGTGAAAAAATGGATGTGGAAGCTTTGCTTGAAGCTATGAATGAAGATAATTTGGACATTGTTTTTCATCAAAATGAATTACCCCTTTGGAAACACAAAAACAAAATGATGCTTTGATGATAATGGCTATTGTTAAAAATATTGGGATTAGGTGTACCCTTATTGACAATGGTTTAGGGCTTAATATTTGTAGCGTTGAACTTTCAAGGTATAAGCGTTTAGTGCTATAGAGGCATATCATAGTTTACATTCTACAAATTACTCTAAAGTAAAATGTGTTGCATAATGCAACATGCTCCTTAAACCCTAAAGTTTGAGCCATGTAAATTAGGATCTACAATCTAAATTTATTATATTTTAAACCCTAAATATTGAGCTAGAGTGGGATTATCTTGTTGGCCCCGTTTTATAAGATGTCCAAAGAGTGGCTTTAAAATGCTTTTTTGGGGTTTTCAATTATCTTGAGAACTTAGATTTCATCCATATCTCATTATTAGTGATAACAATAATGTTATTTTCTTATTGTGTTTTAAAGTCTTCCACTTGTGTCACCTTTCATTGTGCATTAGTGTGTGTACCAATTGTGTTATTGCATATTTTTATGACACATTATGAATGAAATAATCCCAAAAATTGTCCTACCAAGCCACTCTCATAACATCTCAAAAAACATGATGAAATGGAAAATCCTATGCTAACTCAAGCTTCATGGTCTAAAGTGCAAGAACTTTAGACTTCAAAACTTGATTTATGTGGCCTATAATTTGGATTTCAAGGAGCACGCTATATTTTACAATACCTTATATTTTAGAATCTAAGTTGTATTAGACACATTATAAAATACCTTCACAACATTGAGCCCTATCACATTAATAGTTTGGTATTAGATCCTAAATACAAAACTAAAAGAACATGTCTCTAGATTGAGCACCAAACTCTAGGATCTATACCTTAGAGTTCATAATACAATAGATAATAAAAAAATTAGACCTTAGAGTCAATATTACACTTATAAACTCTTGAAAATCCTCATTCCAACCCCAAGCCTCATTACTTGAACACTTTGGCCTCATAGTATAATCTACATATTATATTTTGGTCTTTGGGGTCTAATTCAAATTTTACAATACATTTAAAATGTAGATTAAAGTCCAGATTTGACATGGTTTCACCTCAAACTTTGGAGGCTAACTAGAAAGAAGGTTTCAAACTTTGGGGTTTTATTAAAATCTAACAACATGCAAAAACTCAATTGTAGGTCAAGATTTGAGCAAAATAGATTTAAACTTCAAAGTCCAATTTACATTTTAAAACTTGTAGAATACTAGAATAACTCTAAAATTTGAATTCATCCTTTCATATTCTTCTAATATTTTAGGGGATGTGGATCCTCTTGTATTAAAAAAATCCCCACATTCAAATTCACCACTAGATGATTATGATTGGGATGGTGACAACTTACTAGATGATGAGTATTATGAGTAGTTATTTGTAATATGTTCTTTATGTACATCTATGTTTTTGTTTACATTTAGGATTTATATAGATAGTGTTTCATTATTTATGTATGTATTTGTATGCCTCAGTGAGTGTGTTTGTGTGTGTTTCTATTATTAGAGCAGCCAAGATCTTCTTGCAAACTCAAAACAATCCAAAAATGATCAATATGCAAAATGAAAAAATATTATAAGCATGTGATGTGTTGTAAAATGTAAAAATGATCCTTGCTTATAAAGGCAAGGATGAAGAGGTGAGAAGGTAGGATTCAAAATTTGACTACCCCTCCAAGTATGAAACAAGTGTAGGAATCTATGGATAAGTGTTTAGACACTTGGTGGTCTACATGAGGTGAGAAAAAAGTCTAGATAACCACTAAGTGAGCTTAAGTGTAGTTTGAATAGGACTCTACGAGGTAGACTAAAAGATAACTAGTTTGATAATACCTATTTTCACACTAACACCCCCCCTTAAGTGATACTTAGGGAGTAAGCTAAACACTAAAAGGATGAGTCCCAAAAATAAGGCTTGATAAGGTACTCATGTACAATATTGATCTCTCACAAATGGAGAAAAAGGAGAAAACCCAATGGGAACAAAAATACTCTCTAAAAGAGAGAAAGAGAAGGATAAGACCTCCCAAAAAGATGTCCCTTGAAGATAGGAACATGATGATGAAGAAATATTGAAGCATGTTGAAGTTGTAAACTCTACCGAAGATGAATTGGTATTTGTTGGATTCAATGAACCTCCAAAATATGTAGATCAAGATAAGATATACAAAACATTTCATGAGTGAACATATAAAACACTACTCAATCATGAATACATAGATGGATCAAAGGAAATCAAACTATAGGAATTTGAAGATGCAGATAATACTATGATTTTGGAGTACAATCAACAAATGTTTGAGTGGAATGTATTACACTACTAAAATATGCATCACAATTCTATACATAAGTACTAGAATCTCACAAAATATGATCCACTAAAATAATCCCCCCATAGGAGAGACAATGATAGAAGGTATATGAAACCCCCCAAAAGTAGAAGGTTCCTCCACTTTTCCATTGAAACCAAGGAAACATTAGCATAACACTGTGATAACTCCCCCTAATGTTGACAAGGAAGAGGTATAGGCAAACCAACTAAAATCAGGCACAAAGGTGTGCACATGAATGTAGACCCAACATCAAGTCCAAAAAGATGTACAAGAAACTAACAAAGGGTGTGCATCAAGGAACACATGCATGGGACAAGAATCACAAGGATCCATTGTTATGATAAAAAATCAAGGAACTACACAACCCCCATTACACTTTATAATTCAATGTAAGTACAAAATTCCCTCCCTAAGAAACACACGTTTAGTTGTTGTGGCACTTTATATGAGTGCATTTACATAATTATTTGTTGTTTTGAGTTCTTACAAGTTTATGTCATGAAGTGGTCAATGAAGACATGTATCAAGTATGCCTTTCAAACCTCAAGAAAATGGAAAAAATAAAAAAATGAAAAACCATCATTATTCAAAGAATGACCCCCTAAAATGATATAGTGATATGACACTTTATTTTAGTGCATTACAGATTCCACAAAGTAGATTTGATGTACAAAAATTTAAAAGAGACATACTCAAAATTTAAAATTCTAGAATATAGTCATAAAAATTAACATTTCCATTGTGTAGAGCTCAAAAAATCAGTCTAAAAAAAAAGGGACCCAAAAATGAGACCGTGTGAGCTCAAACAAGCCCTCTAAAGTTCCAAAAAAGAGAACTATGCAGGATGTCCTTTGAGAATCTAAATTTTTCAAAACATCCATACATCAAAATGCAAAAAAAATCACACCACTGGATAGAGAATGAAACAATATGCAAAATAAAAGAAAATTCATTGAAAAAGATGTTCGTATGCCCGAGAATGAGGCTCCTGAAGTTGAGCCAAAAGTCAAAATATGCCAACAATGAATGGGTAAACTTGGGGATGAAAAATGATGACATCATGTTAATGTTAGTTGATGGAATATTCTCAAAACTAACAAAATATTATTTGATGCCTACAACTATACCAACAACCAACAAAGGTAATTTTTAATGATTAAAAAATTGTTGGACAAAGGCTGAGGCAACACATAAATCAAGAGATTGATATAGACTGGTACACTGATGCAAGATAATATGTTGGATAGTATGGTCGTATGGATTCATATGAATTTTATGTATTTCCATACAACCCTCCATCATTGGGCCCCAAAAAGCTCAATTTTTTTTTTGTGAATACTCGTGTTATATATCAAAAGTCATCTCTTGACCCTCTTGAGTGCAACCGTGACATCGATTTTGTTCTAGAATGTACCATTTGACATTTGATTCCCACAAAGCTCATAAATTCAAGAGAGAAAGGAATTGGATTTTCAAGCTTGCTTTGATACCATGTTGGAGCAGCCAAGATCTACTTGCAAACTCAAAGAAATTCATAAATGAGTGTATGAAAAACGGGAAAATATGATAAGCATGTGATCTGTTGTAAAATATACAAATGAGCCTTGCTTATAAAGACAAGGATGAAGAGGTGAGAAGGTAGGAGTCAAACTCTAACTACCCCTCCAAGTATGAAACAAGTGTAGGACTCTATGGACAAGTGTTTACACACTTGGTGAGTCTACCCGAGGTGATAAAAAGTATAGATAACCTCTAAGTGAACTTAAGTGTAGTGTGAATAGGAATCTACTAATTAGGATAAATCCTAACTAGTTTGATAATACCTATTTTCACACTAACATCTATTAGTTCCCTCTAGAGGACCTATGGTACTCTTTTAAGTACATGGATACAAAGAGAACACCATGTTCGTTTATTCTATTTGTATCTTATATTCTTCATTTGTATATGGTGTTTCATGTTGTCTTAAGTAGATTTTTGGGATGACACAAAGCATGGTGAAATTTAGGTCCCCTTCATGTTGACTGAAAATCTTTAGGATAATGTTTGTGTTTATGTGTTTTTCACGTTAGCCTGTTTCCTTGGGAATGATTTGCAATGTACTTTTATGTAGATTAATTATTGACCTAAGTGGAAATATTCTATTTTTCAAAGTATTTATATTGTGTATATTCTTTCATTTTAATCATAGTTTTGTATGCCTTAGGGGATGATGATAATTCCTAATACCATTTTAAATATATTCATAACTATATATACTAACCTCAATGCATATAGATTCCTTCATATGTTAGGTTGTGATGTTGTTTTCTTGTATGTGAGATTGCATTCTCCCTTTTTATGTCATTGCATGGATATAATTTCTTTTGTACCCATTCTTTGAAAATAAACATTTACCTATTTTTCCTAGTTTCAAAGGTAAAATCACTAGCCTTGGGGGTATACTAGGTGTACAATTCTTCCCTTAGTTTCATATTCCCCTTTCATAGATGTTTGAATACCTATATACACTACATTTAGGTAGCTATTTTAAGGGGGTATATATGATCCACTACCTACACACTTGGAATACTTCTAGAGTACCACACATTTGTGTTCTCAAGTACAAATAATACTTGGACATGGCCACCCTTATTAATATTTCCTAGCTATAGAGTTTGTAATACATGGAATCCTTAATATTTTACTTATACATGAATCATGTAGTAACATAGTACACTAATTTTGATTCATGACACTTATATATGACTCCTAGCAACAAAGAGTGCTAGACCAAGAATCATAATTGTAATCTCCTAACAACATAGCACATTGGGATGGTGTTCTTGTATTTCATTAATGTATTTTAGCTAGGCTTTGTCACCTAGTGCCACAAGACCACTTAAGTTGGCATAAAATGTAATAATGAAAATTATATACCCTACACTTTTATCATTACAAATTATACTGGTTTTAGTGTTCACCCCTATAGCTTATTTTTAGTATTCATTATCCCATTCTTAGCCTTTTTCCCTAATCAAGGTGTTGATAATTTATATGTTTTTGTGTTTTTAGCTCTATGCCATGTGTTTAAGTATGTCATTTATATTATTTTGTACTTTCATTTCATAATGTTCTAATAGACTATCTTTTTGATGTAAGCATAGTTTCATAGAAATATTTGAAATCATGCTACCATCCCATGCTAGTATGACCATTCAAATTATATTTCATAATCAAATTGGTGATGTTTCAACTTCACTTTTTTGGTAACACCTATTTTATCAACTTCCATAGATTTTGGACCAATATTCTCCTAATTATTTTGCTAAAATTAGGCATGTGATGATACATAAAATTCTTCTTCATTTCCTTCATGCATTTTAAATTGGTTATGCTTTTGAATGAGATCTTCTTAGATAAAAATCTCTTGAGAAAGATTTCATTTAATGTTTTTAGAATTTAGCTACAACAATTCATGAGAGTTTTGAGCTATTGTGATCTCATATTACTAATATTCGGTGTTATGTTACTTTTGGATATATATTTATTGCGACCTTCTATTCTATCTTGTTGGACCTTTATTTGAGGAATATTTCTGGGAATAAGAACATCTATTCATTGTTCAAGGAAGACATTCTTTCAAGGGTTTCTTGAACTAGGTGACACTATGTTGTTCATTTTCTTGTTCTCTTTTAACTCTCAACCCTTCATATTCATTCTACATTTTATAGTTCATCTTAGCATAATTTATTTTATGTTATGGTAAACATTTGAGATGCTATTTTTATTGTTGTGATACTTTTTTTTTTCTTGAGGAATTTGTATATATCCCTTTGCATATTTGGATCACAAGTTCCTTTTGGAATCCTAGATTTCCAATCTCCCACTCTTCTATTTCCATACACATAGAATGCTAGTGCCTTCATAGAACTAAGTTTAATAGTAATTATTGTTTTTGATAAAATAAGTAGCATTTTCAGGGTGTTGTACTCTTTACACTGAAAGCCCAATGGGCCAAAAAGAAGCTAGTTCAAACCAGGAATGAACTAAGAAAAGAGGATATACCACACACGAAAATAATCGATGGACAACTGTCAAACCACAGACGAGGACTAGACAACCCCATAATATGAGGGGACTAATCTGACTCCCTTAACCCTAGGCCGTGAAGTTGTGATAGATTGAGGGAGTCCCTTCTTCTTTCTCAACACAACAGACCAGGAAGACTCATAATCTAAGTCCACCAAGCAAGGCGAGAGAAGCGTATCCATAATAGCCACCACAGGCAATGAGCCACCACATAGCGAGGGAGTCAGTAACGCAAGAGAGGAGACAAGAATGATCAATGGACCAATAGAGGCATTCAACGAGGTTCAAGTAGGCTCAGACTGAACAAATTTTAGTAGATTGAGCCAACACTGGCTCCACGGAAGGGATAACTAGAAGAGGAGAAGACACAAGCTCTCGAGAAGACTCAATAGGGCCGTCCTCTATAGAAGAACCTTTTGAAGGAGGAGAACCCACCATAAGATGATCCAAGATAACATCCTTCCACCAAGTAGCAGTGCCCTTGCAACGGGCATGTGGACAACTAGAGGCCAAATGACCCACAAAGAAACATCTCCTACACTGAAAAGGGAGACCCTCACAGTCCAAGAGCTACTTCCAAGGTTTGTTCTCCACCAATAAGACCACATCACCATGGAGAGGTTTAGAGATGTCCAAATCAACTAATATACGAGCTACCATAGTATGCCCAAGCTCTTGAGTCGTAGAGTCCACCATCAAAAAGTGTCCAATGGTGTTGCCAATAGCTTCATAACATGAATCCTCCCAAAATTGAAGAGGGAGATTCGACAGTTGGACCCAAACCGGTCTGGTATTCAATGGCTTCATAAGGGGATAGTAATAATTGTCTAAATTATAGGCATGAAAAGGTTTTAAGAGCAACAAAGTATCCAAATTTGATCCATAGTTCTATTTGACTATCTGTAGAAACCAAAAGAGAAAAATAGGGGCTTGACTATTTGGAAAGCTCCCTAACACTCACTCTCGTTCTTTCTATCTCAACTAAAAGTACTTTTGGTGGCTTCATCAGCCAAATGTTTTGTATTCCCCATCTTTTGTCAAATTTTTGTTATTTGTTTTAATAGAATTTACTTAACGTTTTCCTTTATCTCATAGAATCAATAGTATTATATTAGTTTCCTATATTCATGTTATTATTTTATGTTATTGGCTAATTGTATTGTGTCTTTTCCATCGAGGTCCTTCATTTCCTATGTAAATCTTGTGATTCTATGTATGCAACTCATTTGGAGACTAGCATAGTTGCGTTATAATATGCAAAACATGTGTTTTTTTTTGCTTATGTGCCCTTTCTAATAGTTTCTCTAGATTCTATATCATTCCAAGTTTCTATTTTGTTATTCGCTTTTCAAATTTTGTTATTGTATTTTATTTTATTTTCTAGATTTTCTTAGTCCAAAAGCAAACCTACAATATTTTATCTAATGAATGGACATAGTTTTTAATTAGGTGAAACATATTTAAATAAGTTTAAAATGATGTGATTGATTGAAATAAAAAGAATGTATCATTTTTTAAGTCCTATCTAAAAGAAATAAGGAGGTTAAAATAAAAAATCAATTTACCCCTATTTCACTTATAAAGAAGAATTATATCAAATTACCTTAACTATGCCACAAGTTACATCATCTTCTTCTTCTAAGTCAAAAAATTATAAGGGAATTTTTTTTTTGATAAGATAAGCAGCATTTACAGGGTGTTGTACCCTTTACACAAAAAGCCCAAAGGGCCAAAGAAAAGCATAGTTCAAACAAAACTTGAACTAGAAGAACAAACAAAAATAGCTGATCGACAGCTATAGAACAACCAAAAAATTAGACAACCCCCGAACCAGGGGGGTCCAAACTGACTCCCCGAACCCAAGGCCATGAGGAGGCAATGGATTTGGGGAGGCAACGGATAAGGGAAAATTGTTTGTCATGGTTTTAGATTCTAAATTAAGGAGATGGATCCTTCATTATAGAGCTTCACATCATATGGCTTCATAATAAAGTGCATTTTCTTCATTTGAGATTTGTTATGTGCCACATATATTGATGATAACAAGACTTATATGCATGTTTTTGGAAGAGAGTCTACTAACATTTAAGTACCTTTCTTGTTAAATAATCTCCTATCTATCTATTAGATTACACACAATGGGACATGCAAGAGTGTTGAGCTCACTCATAATTTTATGGTCATTCAATATTTATAGAGCAATGATATTATTGTAGCTAGGGAGGTAAATGATTACAATAAACTATACACCTTAGATTTACTCTTAATGATTCTTCACTTGATATTCACAATCAAAATTTTGGTGTAGATAATTTTCAAGAGATGCAATATGGTCGCTTAAACCTTCAAGTCCTCTCATCAATTGAGGTTTTAAAGATGTGAAAACATTATATTTCCAACATCTCTTAATTCTATTGAGTCCAATAAAGCTTTAGTTGGGATGCCTAATGATTTAGTTTAACAAGACATTCATTGTCTTTCAAAGATAACTCATTGTGACAAGTACTAACTAGACCTTTTAGGTTTATTTTGAAAATCTTATCATTCAGATTTGGAGGATGTCATTGAGGACTTAAGATTCCTTTTCAATGATAGTTCCATTGTAATTGTTGTTTCACATCTTTGGTGTACAAATTCTCCATCCATTCTTGCATGGTTTTGAGGGATCAATTTCTTCAATTAGGCCTAGGACTTTTGATTAGACTTCTACACCTTTCAACATTAGCATGGTGGCATCTAAGTACTTTCTAGAGATCATCTTCTTTTTTCTTCCCTCATTCCTTTCAAGAATGGTAACGTCTTTTTCATTTACCTTTGGATTTGTTTCTTCCTAAGGGGAGAAATGTTGTTTGGTGAGCTTGCATGATTTTTTTCATTTTCTATTGGTGCAAGAGGCTACACATTAAGTAGGGTTGCATGGTCTCTCTCTTCTCCTCTCTTCTCGGAGCAATTTTTTCTCATGAGGGGTTTTATCCTTTTATTCCTTTAATGGACATGATTTTTGTACATGGGTGCTAACATGGCTAATTATGTATCATGGCTCATCTTTCCATAACCACCTAAGCTACACTTATGGAGGGTATTGGTACATATATATTTCCTTGCATTCAATTTTTTACTTTATTGCATAGTGTGCACCTAGAATAAGCTTAATTAGTTAGATATATACTTTAGTAGTTTGTTGCATCATGTGACTTGTACTTGTTTGGTGAGATGTACCACACATGACTATATCTCCTTTATCTCACATTGGTTGTACATTCATATCTTTTGATGGTGTATCCTATATATACCCATGTCTTGCTCTCATTTTGATAAAAGTGACATTAGTCTGTCAAAATGGTCATATGTGTTATTTATCATTAGCCTCTATGCTTTGTCGATATTGGGTGACTAAACTTCATAGCTAAATTTTATGTGGTATTAAAGCTTTCTATACCAAATCACACACTTTTTCTTTGATACCAACTACACCAAGCTTCTTTCTGCATCACAACTCTTATGTACCTTTAAATATTTTTTTATTCACTTATTTTTAAAATTGAATGAATCTATCAATATGGGACATCGATATATAGTTACAACTTCCCTTGATTCTTCAATTTCATATTAAGTAGGGATGCTTGTGTATTGGTCATTTCTAGGAACTATACATATAAGGCTTATGCTGTTTATCTTTTCCCTAAGTTGGGCGCATTTGATTTTTCATAATGTCCTAAATGTTGCCCCAAAATCTATTTTCATTTATTTATTCTTTTTTTATTTGAAGGATAAACATCCTAAATCTTTTTGGTAGCCATTGATATTGGATGCATAATTTTTTTTTTTGTCAATGAGTGAGAGTTATACATTCCCACCCATGAATCAATTCAAACCTCATCCCTTATAGTTTTGAGCCTTTGCACTCAGTAAGAACTAATCCTTGACGAACTCTATGTTTCACATTCACATCTCCTAGATAATGTCTTATTAAGTTTAAGAGGGAATCTTTTTACCCCCTCTATCTTGGCATTGATATAAATAGAGTATGATATTTGTATACTATTGAAATGGATAGGTGTAGAGTTTGATTTTGTAATTTTCATTATTTATTTGTCAATAGTTAACCATTTTTTAAATATGTTGTGTGTGGAAGGACAACTGAACACATGCTTGTGAGTCTCCCAAGTTCATGTCAAATTTAAACATTATTGGTTTTCCCTTTGTCAACGAACATTTGCAACTTTGATTGACATATTCTTAGAATCTTGCATTTCTGTTATTACTATGTTCTCATGCATTGCATTCAACCTCTAGACATTAATGACTGCTAAAGTTTTATCAGCTAGCAACGTTCAAGAAAACATTTATGGTTGAAAATTCTAGCAGCCTAGAAGGAGACATTTCGATAACTATAAATGCTAGACAATTCTTGCATTTTTTTATGACAATTGTTCTCATGCATTGCATTCAATCTCATGACTGCTAACATTTTATCAGCTAGCAGCCTAGAAGGAGACATTTCTATACATATAAATGCTAGATAATTCTTGCATTTTCATTATGAAAACATTCTCATGCATTTTGACAATGTTCTCATGGATTGCATTCAAACTCTTAACATAAATGACTGCCAAAATTTTATCAGCTAGCAGCATTCAAGGAAACATCTATGGTTGCAAATTCTAGCAGCCTAGAAGGAGATATTCCTATAACTATAAATGCTAGACAATTAATTCTCTTGATTGGTTGTTCCCCGAGATAAAGGTGTTTTATCTTATTGCTTTTCATCCAAAACAAGAAGCCATTGATTTCTAGAGCCTGCAACAAAAAAACATTTGTCTGAGGCCTTAAGCAGTCTCTTGTAGCTTGTCTACGAGGCCAAGAAGATCAAGAAATCTTGCAGGTGCTCGGCCAGTACATATGAGGCATGTATAGTGAAAGAACACATAACAATAGCTGATCTCTGTAGGGATTGAACTTCTATAAATAGTGAACAATCACTAAGTCATTGTTCATATTAGGTAACATAGAATAGATTGTAGACATTACATTTTTCAGTGTTTTTGAATAAAAAATTTAATCACGGTTTTTACCATAAGCATTCTATTTTAATACCTAGAGTAGTTTTGAATGGGCTAGGTTATCTTGCAGGTGCCCAAACATTGTTGATTGAATTTTCATATAGAAGGCTGTGTAATGAAAAATATTTTGAATGGGCTAGGTTATCTTGTATCTGATCTCTCTAAAGATTTTGAAATTTCAATAAATAGTGAACAAAATCAATTCATTATCAATATTTTGGCTGGCCCCAATATGTTTGTTCCAATTATAAGTAGTGATGTGCCATATATTTCCCATATTTGATGATGTTAGAGATTTGATGACAACAATGAAATTGCATCATACTTGGAATAAAAATTTCACACACACACAGTTTTTACCAGAAGCATTATATTTGAATACCTAGAGTAATTTTGAGTGGGCTAGGTCAAGATAAACAAGGAAGCTCTAGTTATCTTGCAGGTGCTCAGACATAGTTGATTGAATTTTCATACAGAAGGCTTGTAATGAAACATAAGTAGCAACAGTTGATCTCTCTAAAGATTTTGAACTTCTATAAATAGTGAACAAAACCAACTCACTGTCAATATTTTGGCTGGGTCGAATATGTTTGTTCCAATTATAACTATCCAAAAAAATATAAACGAGGGATGAACAACCTATAGTACTAAGTGATGTGCCATATATTTCGCATATTTGATGAAGTTAGAGATTTGATGGCAGCAATGTAACACCTGCACACAACACTCTCAAGAAGCAAAAATGAATTCAACAAAAGTGGCAATCATATTCACCATAGAACGCCATGAATCAAGGCTATAGGAATGCTTATTGGCTGCTTAAAAACAAAACAGAGCAAGAGAAAATAGGTCGATTTATAAATTAAAAGAACCAAATTCAATCTGAAGAGGCAACATTCATGAATTTACAAATACACCTGGATTTTTTCTATTTAAAAAGGACATACAAGACATACCCCAGTTATATCCAAAAAAAATAGATACGACGAGGGATGAACAACTATGGTAGTAACAAGTGATTTTTCCATATGTTTCCTATATTTCATGAATTTACAAATAAACCTTGATTTTTTCTGTTAGAAAAAGACATATAAGACATATCCCAGTTATGACTATCCACAAAAATAGATACAACGAGTGACTTGCCATATGTTTCCCATATTTGATGAATGTTAGAGATTTTATGGCACAATGAAGATACATCATACATAACAATGTTACACCTGCATACAAGTGTCAAGAAGCAAAAATGAATTCAACCAAAATAGCAATCGCATTCACCATAGAACACCTTGAATAAGGATATAGAAATGACTATTGGCTGGTTTAAAGACATAAAACAAAGGAAATCAGTTTGTTTCTTATGCATCATAAGAATCAAATCAATCTCAAGAAACGACGTTCATGAATTTGCAAATAAACCTTGATTTTTTCTGTTAAAAAAAGACATACAAGACAACCCAGTTGTAACTAGATACAACGAGTGATGAACAACCTATGGTAATAGGTGATGGCCATACGTTTCACCTAATTTCTCACAACTCTCAAGAAGCAAATATGAGTTCAACAAAAATGGCAATCATATTCAACATATAACATCATGAATACGGCTACAAGAATGCTTATTGGCTGGTTAAAAATAAAACAGAGCAAATTGGTCTGATATATACATTAAAAGAACCAAATTCAATCTGAAGAGGCATGAATTTACAAATAAACCTGGATTTTATCTGTTTAAATAGGACATACAAGACATACTATATATTACAAGAATCAAATTCAATCTGAAGAAACAAATAGACAAACTATATATTACTATGTATTGCTCACAACTCTCAAGAAGCAAATATGAGTTAAACAAAAATGGAAATCATATTCAACATAGAACATCATGAATAAGGAGGCTATAGGAATGCTTATTGGCTGATTAAAAAAAAAATAGAGAAAATTGGTCTGATCTATATCTATACATTAAAAGAACCAAACTCAATATGAAGAGGCATGAATTTGCAAATAAACCTGGATTTTTACTGTTTAAAAAAGGAGATACAAGACGTACTATATATTGCAAGAATCAAATTCAATCTGAGGAAACAGATTCATGAATTTGCAGAAAAACCTTGATTTTTTCTGTTTAAAAATGATATACAACACATGTTATTATATATTAAAAAAATCAAATTCAATCTGAAGAAACAAGATTCATGAATTTGCAAATAAACCTTAATTTTTTTTGTTTGAAAAAGACAAACAAGACTTGATTAAATACAAAGTCTTAAAGCTAGCTTATGTTCTTGTTAGTTCAAAGCATGTAACAGAATTAAAAAAAATGATTCCACGCCTATAACATTATCTCAAGACCAAAAACAGGATCAGACATTTCCAAACTATTGTCCTTTCTAGGAGAATCTAAATAGTTAGAAGCCGATAGGCTATTGTGGGTGGGAAATCCCACTGGATTAGTCTGTTGTTTGATGCTGAGAATTTTTTGAAGTTTTCTGCTGCCGGATTGTGGGTATTCCGATTTCTACGTACATATTCCCTATGCATTCAAAGCAACCACAATCCCGAGACCTTGGAGTTGACGGGGGCCATTCCTCACACTTGCCTGCAGAGAGAAGTGTGGACGGAAACTTCGGCTAGGAAAAAATTAGTACATGCATCACAGATTTCCTCGTAGATTTATGTCACCATGCATGACTCGGAGCCCGCCCGTGCCGTTCTACACCATTTTGGGGGTCTCTGTGCATAGCCTGCCATTTAATAAGTCATCAAATCTTCACTGCTTCTAATAAATGTCAAGCAACCTTAAGATGGCTTTCACCTGGACGTAAGGCACAGGGAAGATGAACAAAATTTGGTTGCCTGTGGCATATTGACGTCCAGTTGAGTGGCTTCGTAGGTATTCTCTCGAGCTCCCTCGGTGTTCAGGAGGCGCCAAATCGCCTTTCATTACTTTTGGGAATATATTCCCCACACTCCTAAAAGGAGATTCTCATGATTTAAATAAGAATTCTTTTAGGGAAAAAGTGTAGTATTAGTAAAAATTATTTACTAAGAGTAAGATAAAAAGAAATCAAAACTTTTCATTATACGTGGGCCCCTCCTCCCTTCCTATTTTAAGGAAATTAATAATATGTGAGGTTTAAAAGTATTGATTTTTAATATATTTATTTGTATATACTACTCCTTAATATAATATTATTGTGAATAAGACAATATACTATATCAAAATATGAATACATGCTCAAACTTGATTTTTTTTAAGCACGCAAAGCAAGTAGTTCATGTTAGTGTTTATTTTTCGTATTCCTCTAATTAAAAAACCTTCTTTAATAGTACACGTTTACCCTTCTTGTATTGATTTGGGTGGAAATATTAATTATAGTTTGATTTATTGTGTTACGTTTGGAGTGTCCCCTCCTTCGTTTGAAAAACACATATCCTACTGAAATTCTATTTTATTTTTTGAGACCAACCCTTTTTCAAATGGCTATTTATGAACCATACAAATTCAACTTGTGTAGTTATCAAATAATCAAAAGTATTCCTCTTACAATCATCTTCATATTGTTTGCTTCCCATTTAACTCCTCAGGTAATGGCAAACTTACAACCACCTGCAAACATTATCACCATCTCCAGCAGCTCATCTGAGGGAGACGTTATAGGATCAAAACCTAATGCTTCTCCTTCCTCGACATCAGACTCAACATCTGTTAATTGGGTTGGCATATACCAGAGCAACATTGCAGTTTTCACAGAGAAAATCATGAGAGGTTGTCACGATGCTATTGAAGATGCTAAGAAGACATGTGAGGATGCATGTCATGTGAAAAACCATGACATTGCAATGGTGCAACAGGCAATCCAAAAATTTCATACAACATTTATTGTTTTGGATGCGTACTGCAAATTCCTTTGAGCATTAAAATATGATGCATTGTATGGCATGAGCAATGCTACTAGGATTAAGGAAGATTTCGTGAAACTCCTAGCAGACATACAATAGACTGTAAATAGTTTGCTTTTGATAGCTAATTGTTTTTTGTGATGTTTGGGAAAATTGTTTCCCTCTTAATACAGAATGAAGACATCGACTAATGATCATCGGATCCCTTTTTTTGCTAGGGTGATAAATAGTGAAACCATGTATATTCTGCCACAGGATATGTTATGGTGGGAAGAATGTACAGCTCCTTCCCCCTATCTACTACTTAGTCCTTTGGTCCCTCCCATTGTAAAGATACATCAAACAATATTATAGTTAACTCGATATTTCTTAGTGTGATTTTATGTGTCTGCTTAACTTCATGTATCTTTCAACTATTATAATCAAAAGTATAGAAATGTATCTTTCAACTATTATAATCAAAACTATACACATGTCATGTACACAATTGTCAAAAATGAGTATAGCCCATAATGAATTGCATAAAGAGTATCTATCTTTTTTGCTCGCTCCCCACAATCAGGTAGAAGTTAATAGATAGTGTACAAAATTTAATTGTTTTAGGTGCACTGCTCCCTGCACCCATCTGAATGTTGTTGTTAGGCTCTTGTTTGGCCTGCTCTACTATTACTAGCAATTAGTTGCTATTATTTGATGGGAAGGTTGTTGTAACGAATCCTTTGCACAACGCCTTACATCCAATACACTTTTGCAATATTTTTTCTTGGCCTACACCATGGAAAACTTATTAACTCCAGATACAATTAGATTGATACATGAAGGAAATGTGGCTTTGGAATCTCATGTCTAGGTCATAGCCATCTTGACTTTTGGATATGGACATGTGCGCAACAATCGATACAGGTTGGATATCTCCGACGGTGTGCACAAGCACAGAGCTTCATTGCCAGCCAGGTACAACAATCACATAGATTCCAATGAGATCATGCCTGGCTCCATAGTACACTTGAAAAGATATAACTGCCCTTGATCAGTTATCCCATGGTATGTTTATGTACTCATTACTCTTTGACATAAAATAAATGAGGCTTAGTCTCCTCTTACATATTGTTGCTGATACTTTCTCTCACTATAACTATTTAGGTGGATTGTTATTATTGACCTTGACATTGTGCTCACGATGCATGCTGTAGTTGGGGAGCCAATTTTCCTATTTGCAGAAGATCTTGAACAGGTTGAGCGATCAACAACAAAATCCTCTGATTCACCTGCATCTTCAAAAAATGCTTGCCTTCCTAGAAGGCTAGCTCCCCAACATCTGCTATTTGGTGTCAATCTAGCTCTAGGGAAGGAGGCCCCATTGACAATCACCCCTATCAAAAAATTGAACCCATTCCAACCAAGGTGGACCGTCAAAGGTCGCGTAACTATGAAGAATGAAATACGTACCTACAACACCAAGAAAGGAAGTGGTCACCTCTTTACCTTTGATATCATAGAATGTGAAGGAACTGAGACACATGTGATGTGCTTCAATGAAGTAGCTGACATCCATTACAAAAAAATCCTTGCTAGAGCTACATACACCTTATCTGGAGGATCGATACGACCTGCTAATAGACTCTATAACAAGCTTAATAGTGGGTTGTAAATTTTGCTTATGGCTGATTCAAGGGTTACCCTCTGTGCAGATGACCTCTCCATCTCGAAAAACCATTACTCTTTCACACCTCTCAATGCATATGTAAACAAAAGCAATGGCTCGAACGTTGATGCCATTGGAATTGTCATTTGTGTACATCCATGCTCCATAATCAGGAGAAGAGATGGGACAGAGGTCCCAAGGCAGACTATAGCAATACTGGACATGACTGACATAGCTATAGATGTTACTTTATGGGGATCATCAGCCGAAAAGAGGGTTCATAGCTCCAAGAGAAGTACCTCCTGCATGAGTCAACAGTTACATATTTTTTCCTATCAGAAGACATTCACATACTACACTTGTCAAGAGAACATGGCAAATATATTCGGCTACATAGTAAGGCTAAGACGAATTCTCTGGTACGATGCCATGGTCCACGGAGGACGTAGCCTTTTCATTGCACATTTCCTAGATATTTTTGATCAAAAAACTACTCTCTGTAGTGTAATCTAGTTGTTCGACCTTGGAAATAGTTGCTTTCAATGTTACAATGCAACGTGAACAGGTATTGCTTGTTCAATACATCTCTAATCACCTCCTTGACAGTTCTCTCAACAACTTGATCAAATTGTAGGTTGTATAGTTTGTCTACAGGCATGCCCATGATTTTTGTTGCCCTTTCATCAAATGCAAGCACCCATATTATATCTGTGTGGTCCTAAGCTTGACTTGAAATATATACCTATAGTCACAGTCAACAAGTATTGCATTACACTTTGCACAAAACCACTTTCCATCATCTGTCTGGGATAGTCTTGTATACACTTAAAAATGGTCTGGAGAATCTAATTAATTAAATACGAATTATTTGATTAATTAACCTTTTATTCTTCTACTATTAAATAAATAGAAATATTTATTTATATAGTTCACCTTTTATTTCTTCTATCTTTATTACATTATTTCTTCTTAATTAAATAAATAAATTTATTTAATTATCATTATTAAATTCTTCTATTATCTTAATCACATCATCATCTAAATTAAATAAACAAGTTTCCAACTTTGTTTTATTTAATTATCACACTTCCTCCATATTTATTTAATTAATAAATAGACTTCTATAGTTTATTTTATTAAATTAAATATCTTCTTGCCTAAATTGAATAAATCCAAATATTCAATGGAAATGCATTCTATAGCTATTTCCTATTTTCACTCAAAAGTTGCAAAAATCAAATTAGATATTATATGTCTAATTTATGTCTAAATTAATTGACTCAATCTTCATGGGCAAATTTGGTGACAAATTGAAGATAAATTTGTAGGCAACTCCTTCATCCTCTTCCATCAATTCTTCCTATCATCTTGCCTGGTGTTTTCATGGGGAGGAGCCATTCCCAAAATCTTCTCAATCTTCTCAATCTCTCACCATTCAATTCTCCAGATTGAATCCAAGCCTCTACTTTGCTGCCCCTGTGCAAATTTGTTGCCATAAATCTATAAATACAACATTCTTTAATAGGAAATGGATCCAGAATCCCAACTTTGTGCAATCTTACTCTGCAGGAAATGGAGCAATCAAGCATCATAGCAATAGCAATAGCATCATAGCATCAGTAGAATTCATAATCATGGCTGTATCTTAGATTACTGTAGCTTCATCATCATAGTTTCATGTCAATTTAGTTTACAATATCATCATATAGGATTAGTTTCCTACATTTTGACAACTTCTCGTTCTCCAAATTGTCATTTTAACAGTGACAGTGCTTACACGATCTGAGAGCCTTAGTGGTTTAATAAATCTTTGGAGATAGAGAGCAATATGATGCTTTCAATGGATTTCTAGTTTTTAATAGCTTAATTGTTGGTTAAAGTCATTGATATAATGTCATATTAAGAGGTGTTTCTAGTTATTTTACTCATACTTATTTCACACTTACAATTTGGCGCCCACCGTGGGGCTCAACCCCATATTTCATAAATTTTTTTTTTATGAAAAGTGTCATACAAGATTCTGGCATGTTCATTTTAGTGCGATCGAGAGATTTTTCGACTCTTTCGACAAAAACTATAGCGCTTTCGAGCTCTGTTTCAGCGCTTCCACAACAACTATAACGCTTTTGAAGAATTGTTTAGCGCTTCTAAGGAAGAAACTATAGTGCTTCCAAGGTCTGTTTTAGCGCATCGACCACCCATTTCCAGAATAGTTGGCCTATGTTCTTCAAAATAGCTATAGCGCTTTTGAAAATAGTTGTAGCGCTTTTGAATATAGCGCATCTAATATAAACTATAGCGCTTCTATTTTCTGTTTCAGCGCTTCTATAACTGCTTATCTGGATCCGACGTGACTGCGGCCAAAATTTTATTTTAATGCATTTGGACTAAAAAGAATCAATCCTAGGGTAGTCACTTGATTTAAAATTTATCAATCCTAGGATAGACATTACACATTTTGCTATATCAGTTAAAATTGACACCATGACTTTTGTGAAGCAAAATCTTCACATAGAATAGCAAAATTTGTCTTTTGGGTTTTAAAATCGAACATTGATTACTGTGCTTGTGTGGTGAATAGGCTTATGCTCTCCCCTTAACTGGGTGATCAAAATGCTAGACTCATCCTTTATTTCCATGCAATTTATGCTTTTTAAATCCTTTAGAAGGCTTGTCGTAGTGGGAAAAAGTACTCACCCTACAAGAACGACCTAAGGGGGAACAACCAAAGCCAGGTTTTCCACCCCACTATAAAATTTAAAGTGAATTTGGGGAAACCCACTTTTTTTGGAGTTGTGCAAAGATAACCATCCCCAAAATCTTTGTTCTAAAGATTGGGAGGTCTCCTGAGGGAGTTTATCTATTGCCTCTCTGAACAAAAACCCTATCTAAGAACCATAGTGTAGTATCTAGCTGAGTCAGTAACTAGACATTGTAATACTCGCAGTGCAAGGGGAGGGAAGAATCTGCCCCTAAGAAACTCACCATATAATTGCCAAGGACCATTTTCTCAAGGGACGAGAAATCCAACTTTGAGTACGCGCCTGGAAAAGACAAAAACACGAGCGCCCTTTAGGGGGTGACACGGCTGTGTGAGTCAATGCAATTTTAATATGTGGGATATTGAGTATAACAATGACCTTTTTGACCTTAAGAGTGAGTATGTCTGAAGTGTATCTTTGTTAAAACAAACCAATGGAAATCAATAAAGACCATTCATGGTTCTTGGACATACACTATCTACTTAGATTCTAGGATTAAAAATAATTGTTCTACAATTGCTTGTCATGCTCTCAAATCATTTAACTCAAGTAAAGATCATCCAGAAAAACACCAAAAAAAAAAGAGTCAAACAAAACCACCTAGTAAAATTTATGATTAGAGATTGGAAATCCAAAAAGTTTGTCAAGAAATCCCTCAAAATCAAGAAACTGAAGAAAACCACTTAGTTACAAAAATATTTTGAGAAGAAGTTTCTTGTATTAGAGTAGGAAATTTTTTCTTCATCGTAGAACTTTATACATAGGTATCACAATTTTGCTAGGGGTTATACTGGTGATTACGCCTTAGAGCCTCTTTATTCACAAGCCTATGTCCAAAGAGCTCTTACACAATATCATAATCATAGTGAACCCATTCGTCAGTCCTCCATCCCACAGCCAATGATAGAATACTCCACTAGGCCCGATCAATTTTTGCAAGAAAGAAACTTAGAATCTTTAGGCTTATCATCCAACATCAGAAAATTACTAGTGGAGATATCTTGTCAAAGTCTAAATTCCCCAAAAAAAATCTCTTCATGAGTAGAAAAATCAGAAAAAAATCATTAAAACCCAAAGTAGCGCTTCCAAGGTCTGTTTTAGCTCTTCTGAATCCAAATTAGCACTTACACCCTCTATTTCAACGCTTCTAAACTTTGTTTTGGCACTTCCGCAAAATAGCGCTTCAGAAGATTGTATAGCAATTCCACACTCTGTTTTATCACTTCTGCAAAATAATGCTTTAGAAGACTGTCATAGTGCTTCCGCAAAATAGCACTTTTGCACTCTGTTTTAGCACTTCTGCACTCTATTTTAGCGCTTCCAAAAAAAATAAAAAATAGAGAGCTTCCAAACATATCAGTCAGAATTGTTGACATCTAAAACTCATATTTTTATCAAACAAAAATATTTTCTCAATCCAGACAGTGTCTTAGACCTAAAACAAAATAGGTTCTTACACGTCAAATTCCTTTCAACTAAAACCCAAATCTTGTAAACTACAAAGTGTCCAATTATCAAAACGCAAATCTTGATTATTGAGTTAAGTTTCCTCATCAGGATTTTGACATCCTACAATCACGAAACAAAACACAATATTAGATTTTTAACTTGGTCTCATCAATAGAATATATCATTCTATTTGACTTTGTTAAAAATCCAATTAACACTAATCCAAACATAGAAGATTAAAGTTTAGTGAAGGTAACAAACACTTGTATTCCAATTTTGACGAGATCACAAAGACAAAAAATTAATGAAAAAGAAATTGAAACATCAAACATCATGGCTGAAGAAAATCCTTGGATTGGACTTCATCAAAATGACACAAATGAAATAACAATAGAGGACATACAAGCAGCGCAACAGGACCCAAAATTCCATAAATTTATGGAAAAGATCTTAGAGAAAGGCATGGAGAAATATCTCCTAATGCTAGCTGAATCAAGTGCCAAACTTCCCAAATATTTTGATGTCAATCGCTTAAAAGAAGCACCTAGAACAAATGAAACTGAAATACCACAACATACGCCAAATACAAATCAAGTTGTGGCCCTAACACAACAAATGCAAAACTTGCAACAAAAAATTTAAGATATGCAAAAGGGAAACACGAAAAAGGTATGCATTATAGGAAATTTGTCCTTATCCTTTTGACCCAACTGTGGATATGATACGATTCCCTAGACATTGCGAATTCCCAAAATATGACAAATATAATGGTAAGACAGACCCAATCAACCATGTAAGGGAATTTAGAACCATGAGCTTAGAGTTCGCACAGGAAGAAACTTACCTAATGAGGTTATTCCCAAGAAGCTTAGGAGGTCAGCGCATGGAGTGGTTTTCCAAACTACAACCAGGAATACACACTTTTGAAGAGCTCGTCAATAGGTTCATATCACAATATTGTTTTAACATCCAACATGACATCATGATAAAGGACCTCTATAACATGAAGCAAAACAAAGGTGAGAAATTCCTGTCCTTTTTACAGCGACGGTGAAGACTATTTGCTACATATCCTCACTCCATACCTAAGGAAGAAAAAATGGATTTATTCATTGATAACCTGACTAATGAAATGAGCTATAGGCTCGAATTACAATGTCCTCCAACATTCAAAAAAGTGATTGAAAATGGCCTTAAAATCGAAGAAGCCTTAGTCAAACGAGGGGTGATCAAACACTACAATGAAAAATCAAACAACACCAACTCCTCAAATCAATATACCAAAAATGACAAACCTAAATTCTGGCCAAAGAATAGAAATACCAGGATCAACGAAACTGCAAATGACTTACAAAATGCAAAGCCATTTTTTAATTTGATAGCCTCTACTGCAAAGACAAACCAAAACAGTGATCAAAACATCAAGCCAAATATCAATCAAAACAATAATCTAAACAATGGAGAATCAAAACCACAAACGTATCAAAAATCATCCAACCGACGTCAATTCACACCATTAGGCCAAACACTAGAATCAACAATGAGGGAACTTGTTGCAAGTGGTCTTATCACTACACGAGAAGCACGATTTTGGGATCCAAAAGTCAAACCACCATGGTGGAATGACGCAGATTATTGTAACTTCCATAACAATAAGGGGCACAAGAAAAATGATTGCATGGAATTGAAACATATAGTTCAAGATCTGATTGAAAACAAAAAGGTATACGTAGAGGGACATCAAAGCAACAAAGATCATACAACCTTTAAAGACCCTTTACGAAATTACGATAAGGGAGAGTCATCTTCTACAAACAGTAAAGGCAAAAATGTCAATCAAGTTTACGATAGCATGATCTTTTGTTTGTCCGAAGTAGAAGATGATACTATGACCAGAAATCACATGGACAACAACAAAACCAATGACATTATCCCCCTAGATCTAATCCCGAGCATACAAATATCCGACAATCAGATAAATGTTATAAAAATTAGAGAAAGAAAAGACTATCAACTGGTTAATGTAATGACAAGGGGGAAATCCAAGGTAATTTTGAAGGGAGTTGCACCTAAAAACACCACTCCACATCCAATTTGATATAACATTGTTGACCAACTTTAGAAAATACCAGCGCAAATATCAATACTTGAACTCAAACTATCACCATCCCATAAGGAGATTTTACAACAAGCACTTGTTGCCACCATAGTACCCAACAACCTAGATGTTTGTCAATTTCAGGCTATGGTGGGACATTTGACCACACCACATTGTCTATCATTCTCTGAATAGGATGATGTGTCACTTAATCATCCACATAACACCGCCCTCCATATTGAAGTTTTGATTCACAAGCATCGTGTTAAAAGAGTCCTAATAGATGGGGCAGTTGGTTTAAATATCTATACTTTAAGGTTAATTTGTGCACTAGGGTATTCAAATAATGTTATTGATGCCCAAAGAAAAATGACAATAAAGGCTTATGATGAGGAAGAGAGATCTTCTAAAGGACTGATTGTGTTGCCCATTCAAGTGGGACCAATGGTGAAAAATATAGCATGTCAGGTACTAGAAAAAGAGTCAACCTACAATATACTCTTAAGACATTTATGGATTCATGAAATTCAGGCAGTACCTTCGACCTATCACCAATGTTTGAAATTTCCAGTTAATGGACAAGAGGTGACCATATCAGCAGATTATAGCAATCCTCAACATTGTGACAAACTCAAAACTTCTCAAGATACTTTTGTGCCTCACAGTAGGGAAGCATGCACTTCAAATTCATTAGATGGTGAAAAACCTCCAAACATTGCATCCAAGTGGGTGGAGAAAAAGGATAAATCACAAGATACAAGTGCTATTGAGTCTACATTAACAGATAAAAAGGATCCTTTAAATTCTCTATCACAGAAATTCCAAGAATAGGTCCAGCTAACAGACAAAGGCATAGGACAATATTCTATTGAGAAGTATCTTAATCTTTCACAATCGATGCCATCTCCAAAGTCATATGGACAACCATCAATGATAAAACAACAAACATCACAACCTACCACGATTCTAGAGGAAAGATTTGTGAAAGATGGTACTATAGAGGATGAATCAAAAAACAAAGCTATCCTCGATTGGTTGTACAAAGATGAAGAAACATCAACATCAACAAACATCAACATCAAGACAAATAAGTATGGCAAAGGAAAGGCTATTTTAGAAAAAATGGGTTATGGAGGACAAGGACCTGTTGGAAAAAGGAAAGAGGGTATCATGGAACCAATTCAGCCTCTTACTCTTTATTCAAAGGATAAGATATGATTGGGTTACTCAAAAGAAGAAAAACAAGAAATGACTAAGAAGGTAGTTGAAATAATCCTTCAAGTAAGAGATAGCTCTGAAACAAATTCTAATGAATATGAATGGGATCTATATTCTGATAAATCTTACACAGATGTCCAAATTGATGTCATAAAACAATATGCACCTACACGTGAGGAGGGACAAAGCTTAGGGTCTAGATCGCTTGTATTAGAATCACAACATATCGATGAATCAAGTGAGGATGAACAGACATCGAGTGAACTAGATAATATCAAGGAGAGTAACATCATTGACCTCAACATCCCTAATGACAACTCTAATGACATAACTATCTGAACCCTTATTGCCATCGACCCAAGTCAATCCGACGACTTCCTACTCTTAGTCCATCCTGAACTTATCGACTGGGAACCCATTGAACCTCTAAATGTACCCATCTATGCAAATGATGATGCTATCATAAATTTCCTTTGTTATGACGAACTTGATACAAGTTCTATCCATAAATCTCATAACAACGCGGATCGACTGGAGGGTGTCAAATCTTCCAGTTGCAAAAATAAAAAAAAGGAATAATGGATCTAATGGTGAAAACCATTCTATGGCAGTATTAGATCTTGAAAAGAGAAAAATAAAGAACACATCGAATGGTGAAAACCCCTTTCAGGCACTGAAATATGGGAGATTTGACACCCTTCCAGAGCATTATCATGAAAGATTATTAGTTCTGGTGGAGCCTACACAATCTGTAAACATTGGTACAGAAGAAAGAGCAAAGATTTTACATCTGGCAGAATCTATGATAGAACTAGAAAGACCTAAATTTATCAAATTCTTTGAAGAGAGAAGCATTAATTTTCCTTGGTCATACTATGATATGTCAGGTTTAGACCCAGATATTTTAATGCATCATTTGTCTTTGCCTACTGGAATCAAACCTGTAAAACAAATTAAGAAAGATGCATCCACATATCACATTAATGGTAAAAGTTGAGTTGAAGAAGTTATTGGATGTAGGATTCATTAGGTCTATTGATTATGCTGAATGGATATCAAATATTGTGCTTGTATCAAAGCCAGATAATAGTATCAGGATATGTATAGATTTTAGGGATCTAAATAAGGCATGCCCCAAGGATGATTTCCCCTTTCCTAATATTGACATCATCGTGGACTTAACAACAGGGCATGCCATGTTATCAATAATGGATGGTTTCTCCGGTTACAACCAAATCAAGATAGCATCGGAAGATCAAGAGAAAACTGCATTCACATGTCCATGGGGAACCTTTTGCTGGAATGTCATGCCCTTCAGTTTGAAAAATGCAGGTGTAACTTATCAAAGAGAAATGACCACTATCTTCCATGATATGATGCATACCTTTATGGAAGATTACCTGGATGATATTCTAGCTAAATCTTATTCCAGAGAAGGACATCTGGATATCCTGGGCAAAATTTTCACAAGGCTAGAAAAGTTCAATGTCAGACTAAACCCTAAGAAATGTGTGTTTGGGGTTACATCAACAAAACTCTTAGGATACATAGTCTCAGAAAAAGATATTGCAGTAGATCCAACAAAGGTAAAGGAAATAATGGAAATGCCACCACCCAGAAACATTAGTCAACTAAGGTCACTATAGGGAAGGCTACAATCAATCAAGAGATTTATCTCCCAGTTGGCAGACAAAAGTTGCCCATTTAATCATCTATTGCATAAGAATATTGTGTTCAAATAGGATCAAGGGTGTGGAACAACTTTCAACTAAATAAAGCAATATCTGATGTCGCCACCTATTCTCATGCCACCTACTGAAGGAAGACCTTTAAAACTATACATTGCAAGAACGAATATTTCTTTAGGAGCACTATTGGCACAAGAAGATTATGAAGGAAGGGAACAAGCCATTTACTACATCAGCAAAACTTTGAATGGCTATGAAATAAATTATATCTTCATTGAGAAATCTTGCTTGGCGGTTGTATTTTCTACCCAAGAGTTGCGACATTACATGTTGACTCACACAATCAGGCTCATAGCAAAAATTGACCCATTAAAATATCTACTCAGCAAGGTTGCTTTAACAGGTAGACTGACCAAATGGGTCATGCTTTTAAGTGAGTTTGATATTCTGCATGTGGAAAGAAGAGCCATCAAAGGTCAAGTGATCGCCGAACAATTAGCCGAAGCTCCTTTAACTGATGATCATCCTATGACAATAGAGTTTCCTGATGCAGACATTCTTACAGTAACAACACAACAATGGATACTTTACTTTGATGGATCATATACGCAAAGAGGATCTGGTGCAAGAATTTTGTTCATTACACCCCAAGGACACACCATCCCAAAATATTATAGACTAATGTTTCAATGTACCAATAATGTGGCAGAGTATGAGGCATTAACCATTGGAGTCAAAGTGGCAATTGAATGGAAAATCACAGAGTTACAAGTATATGGGGATTCTCAACTAGTCATTTATCAAGTAAATGACGAGTATTAGATGAAAGATGAGAAGTTGATGCCCTATAAGCAATTGATAGATGATCTCAAACAATGCTTTGTAAATATCAAATTTGAGAAAATTCCAAGGGCAGAAAACAAAGCGGCAGATGCTATGGTGACAATTGCTTCTCTTTTACAATTACAAGACAAACATGGTCGTTATGAGTTTATGGTAGAACAAGTATCTAATCCTTCTCATAATAGTTCAGAATCCCAAACCATATACCATTTAGATACTATGAAATCTTCCACTATGAAAAAACCTATGCATACCTAAAAGACAACATCCTTCCCCCTAATCTTTCTAGAAACCAAAAATGCAACTTCATTTGCCAATCCACTCGACATACTTTAATCGCCAACATACTTTATTGTCAAGGTATAAATGGTACTCTTGTCCGATGTTTAGAACATAATGAATCTGAGACAACCTTACGTGAGGTTCATGAAGGTATTTGTGGAACTCATTCAAGTGGTATAACTCTAGCAAAGAAACTCCTCAGTTTAGGGTATAACTGGCCAAGTATGGAGAAGGAGTCTTATCAATTTGTCAAGAAGTGCCAAAAGTGTTAGATTCATAGTAATCTGATCCACGCACTAGCTCAAGAATTACACCCATTCACATCAACATGGCCCTTTTGTTAATGGGGACTAGACTTGGTAGGAAAGATAAATCCATCTTCATCCAATGGACACAAGTTCATAATCACAACGACATAAAACTTTACAAAATGGATAGAAGCAGTTCCTCTCACAACTATCACTGGAAAACAAATCTCATCATTCATATTGAACTACATAATATGTCGGTATGGCATACCTCAATCCATTATCATTGATAATGGATGACCATTTAAAAACTAGGATGTCCAAGAATTGTGTGAAAAATTTCATATCCAACATTGTTTCTCAACACCATATCATCCTTAGGGAAATGGCCAAGTAGAGGCCTCTAACAAGACAAGTATGAAAATACTCAAGAAAATGGTTAACGATGTTGGACATGATTGGCATGTGCAGCTTAATCTTGCATTATGGGCCTACAGAACCAGCATCAGAACACCAACAGTAGATACACCATATGCCTTGGTATATGGATCATAGGCCATACTACCCATTGAGGTAGAGATTCCATCACTCCGTGTGTCACTAAAAGGAATCATTTCAGATAAGGACTATAGAGTATCTACGCTTCAAGAACTGGAACTGTTGGATGAGCATCATCAACAAGCTATCAATCATCTAACGACATACGAACAAAGAATGTCAAGGAGCTACAATCATAGGATAAAACCTAGAATATTTTAGGTTGGTGATTTGGTCCTAAAAGAGAACCCTAGAAATCAACAAGACAGAGAAAAGAAAGGGAAGTTTGAACCTAACTGGCTAGGTCCCTTTGTTATCATATCAGTGTATGGATCAGGCGCTTATCAGCTATCAACACCTAAAGGGGATTTGCTTGATGAACCTCTCAACAATATCCATCTCAGAAGATACTACACCTGAATCACCTAGTGCACATTTCAAACTTCTGAAAAATGGTTTCCTTGATAAAATCCTGGAAAATAGGCGTCTTGGTAACATAAAAATACAAAATAATTAAACATAAAAAGAGATCATAAAAATATGAAAAACTGCAATAAAAACATATAGTGAAAACCTGGAAATAGGTGCTATTTGTGATTTAACCAGCTTTCGCCATCTATTGGGATACATGTCATAGTCGTTACTTTCACCATCACTTTGCATCCATTATCATATCATTGCAAATGGTCATGTCTCACCCTAGCTTGAGGGAAATATCTACACATTACTGAGGGCAATAAAACATCGAGCGTAGCAAAATGCAACAAAATAATGACCGAAACACAACCCAATATGGAACTGTTAGAATCCAAGATCACCTGCATGCAAATGGATACCTGTTACATGTAAAAGACATTCAGAACAAAACAAGATCTGTAAACCTCAAAGTGTAAAATGCATTATCAGAATCTCCATTATTACAAAGAGATCAATCCTTATGAAGGAGATCAAGAAACCCTAAAAGGGAAACCCTAAATGAAACCCTAGTGTGCACACTTAATAATTAATCAATTATTAATGTGCCTAAGTTTAGCTTAAGCAACTAGAGGAATAAGTGACTTAATTAATTAACCAGTATGATATAATTAATTAAGCATATAAATTATTACTCTAACACCCCCCCTTAAGATGAACTTAGGAAGAAGCTAAAACACTAGAAGAAGATGCATGCAAGAAAAGATGGGTCCCCGACAACTAGGCCTGATCAGGTACCCATTTACAAATGCAAGAAAGAGGTAGAGGAGGAAAACCCAGTGGGACAAAACCCCCTACAATGATATGACATGCTGCAAAGAAGCACTGGAAGAACACTGTAGAGTAACACTGGAACCACAATCTGGCAAGCAAGGAAAGATACTTCTGTCTACAAGAAACCATATCGGAATCATAATGATGCAACAGCAGACCCGATGCCATGGAACACTTGAAAACTCCAAACGGGAACAACGCTAGAATCTATGAAGTAGCAGTTGATTATTAAATGATGTATCACTAAAAATGAAGTGCAAAGATGCAAGAGGCACTCTCCCAACTGTCAAAATATCCAAGTAATCTCCAAAACACCCATCGGGCCAAATCTGGATTAACAAAAAACCTAGGATAGATATAGAAAAAAGTGCATGGACAGCAACATAAATCTCTTCAATACCTTTCAAATGCCGCAAAGATAGCAAAAATCGGAGATCGTGGCAAAAAGTTATGAGCTCGGAAGCATAAAAAGTACATCTGACTTCAAACAGAAATAAATGCAGAAAAACAGGAAAATACTATAAAATAAACTGCACCACAGGATAGTGCTCGGAACTAGCTTTCCAGCGATATCTCGTTTGCTCGATTTTGATACCGTATGCCCAAGTTATGCCAAAAACAAAAAAACTGCTCTTTTAGGGCAAACTAGGGTTAGGAGGGGCAAGGAGGGGCCGTACGAACGCTGACGTCAGCGGTTCACGGGCATAAATTTGATGGCCTAGAGGCCATTGTCGCAAAAATCCGATCCCCTTGCAAAAAAAAATTTGGCCCCTGGTCACCCATGTGACCGTGGGCGCAGAGCAGGGGGCTGGGCGGAGCCCCTGATTCTCCATGGGACCGCGGCTGCAATGGAAGAGCCCGCAGGGGCTGGCGGACAGCTCCCGGTCATCCATGTGACAGGGCTAACCCTGTGGGAGCCAATGGGTAAGGGCGGGGCGTGGGCAGCGCCGCTTGGTGGCGCCCGGTGGTTGCGGACTGGAGAGGCGCAAGAACCGATTTTCTCAATTTTCGTGAGAAGAACTACCTCGGAATGCGTGCTGGGGAGGCCGTACGGCTTCCTTGGCAAAATTTTTTTGCCTCCCAGATCAACTTCACCAAAATCAACCAAACGACAAGCGTTCCTAGGGTTTTGAGGCGCTGCGAACACGATGGTGACGTCCGTTTGAGTGCATAGTGTGCCGAAAAATTGGCTACCCCCAGATCTTGCAAAAAAGATGCCTGTGGAAACCCTTGCACTTGAAACTCACTGAGAATCCATATCTTCAGATCACGAACAGGCAGCTGCAGGTCTGGAGCTCTGACACCATGTTAGAATCCAAGATCACCTACATGCAAATGGATACTTGTTACATGCAAAAGACATTCAGAACAAAACAAGATCTGTAAACCTCAAAGTGTAAAATGCATTATCAGAATCTCCATTATTACAAAGAGATCAATCCTTATGAAGGAGATCAAGAAACCCTAAAAGGGAAACCCTAAATGAAACCCTAGTGTGCACACTTAATAATTAATCAATTATTAATGTGCCTAAGTTTAGCTTAAGCAACTAGAGGAATAAGTGACTTAATTAATTAACCAGTATGATATAATTAATTAAGCATATAAATTATTACTCTAACAGGAACATCAATCACCATTAGAAACACATTGGACATCCGTATCACAACGGAAAATCGAAAAAGAAAAGAAAAAAGAGGTCAATCTCAAAAGGTCAAAAACATGAGTCCATGTTAGTCGAACTACGTGGTCTCTACGTGTATAACGTAGGCAAGGCTAATCTTTGATCAGCCCTTGAGGCCCCGTAGGATAGGTCATTAGGTTAGGTTCGGTCCAAAATCTTAGAAAATCACAAAAACATCATAAAATCAGGATGGATGATCTAATCTGAATAATGATTGAAACACTTTAAGTAAAAATTGGATATGTTGAATTTCTGATTATTTGTTATCATTTCTTTGGAGTAACTCAATGATTTAATAAACTAGAGAAGCTAGGAAGAAGAATGGTAATTTCATTTATTTGTTGTTCGTGAATTAATGATTTAATGTGTGAATTGTCGTGGGATGTGCTCTACGAATGTATCATGGATGGCATTCAGAATTCACACAATAAAATAAATCTCTGTCTGTTTACACAAGAAATTCTCAAGTCATCTCGATTTAATTATACCTAGATGCTTGTGTTCGCTTGCAATATCAAAAATCATGGAAGCAGTATTCAAATCATCATGGTCTAAATTATACCATTGATGCTTGTACTCACTTTCAACATTTTTAAAGCTCTATGATGATACAAAGCACAAAAGTACTGTTAAAATACCAATTTTTTCATATAGATCTGCATGATTAAATTAGATTGAATTCATAATAGTTTTTGCATCTGCAGAGGGTTTGTTACAAAGGCTCATATAGGATTCAAATTGATGATAAATATTTTTTTATTAAAAGATTGAGTATACTTGACATTAACAAAAACATCATCCAGGTCATATAGTTGCATCATCATTTTTAGTTTGCATACATTAGAAAAGCATTTAATTATCATTTCATCATTCGTACATTTGAATTAAATAAATTTTGCATTCATATCATATCATATCACATAAACATTGCATAAGAAAATCTCAAAAATAAATTTATATCATCACATTTTCATTCATCCATCAATCACATCACATATCATGCATTCATTCAACATATCATATATCATTTTATCCACTTATTACATCATATCGTTACACTTCCATCTATCTTATCATCTCAACACATCATTTTCATCCATTTCTTACATCATATGTTTGCATTTACACCAAAAAAAAAAATACACACATCCCATTTACATCGTATATCATGTATCATTAAAACACATCATATTCATAAATCACATATGTAATTACATCATACATCCACACAACATCCACACAACATCCACACATCATCATTATGCACATCATAATTAGAACATCATACATCATAATTAGAATCATCACATGGCATATAAAACATTGAAAGTAAATGCATCCATCATAGAATTATAATAGAACCATCATAGATCAATAAAAATATGTTGCATATAATAAAAATCGTATAAATCATCAATGTCGAGTATACAATGAAGTCTGAAATAAAAGAGATATATCATCAAAACTGGTTGAATCGAAGTGGACATCAAGTCTCAAAAATATCACAGAATCATATCAGGCACCTAGGATCTGTTGCTGCTGGACGGCGCAGGCATCTCAGGACCAATACCTCCCCCACTAGAAGCACCGGGATCTCTCAGATCTCTTCGTGGAGGCTGCATCACACCCTCACTAACCATCCTGGTATGTGTCTTGCCTGATCGTTAAGGGGCATAACTCACTCTCTGCTCAGAAGGAACAACATCATGATAACGACCTCTATTAAACTCCGACTCTCAACCGACATGGAGAACCTACCTCATATAATCGCCAACAGTGGTACCATCGGTGATCCATTGTAAAGTCTCAGCAGTCTCCTGTGCCTGCTCTACAATCTGCCTGGCACTATCCCTCTTCGCCGTCAGTGTGGCAATTTGCGTCAACGCAGCTGCCAACTGTCCCTGTACCTGTGCCAAGGCCTGTGCATGAGTTTGTGCCTGTGTCTGTAGCCGCATCTGAGTCTGCACAAGTAAACCTTGAGCCTGCACAAGCTACCCCTACAAAGTCTGAATCTATACCTGAAGGGTGGCAATCTGTGTCTGATGCTTTGAGGAAGATGTCTCCACTGCTTGCCTCTTACGAGGCATACTAGTGGATGGACCTATACTATCAACCACAACCCCTTTGCCACTGTCTCCTCCGTCATCCCCATCATCACTACTGCTCTCATCGCTGCTACTATCCTCCCCCTCAGCACTAACATCCTCCTCCCCATTGATATCCTCCTCCGCCTCAACAGCTACAACCGTCTCCTCCACAACATCCTCCTCTCACCTCTGTCGTCAACCTAGAGCAACAACAACCTCCTCCTCTATGGGTAGTGGTGCTAGCTCATTAGGAATGGTAATCCGAGGGCATGGATGTAATGCAAGATACTGTGCATACTCCGCAATCACTGTTGCCTCTACAATATCACAGTGCATGTCCCAAGCTAAAGGTTGTAGGGCACGATATCCCTCTACTACGGTATCATAAGATAGACATGGCCCCCAATCTATTGTATCACTTTGACGTCAGGCATAATGTGCAACGCCCTAGGGCATACATTGCACAATACCATAGTATCTATAGACCCTCCATAGTAGGAATCTCTCCAATACGAAGTGGGTCTTGCCAATCAAGTACATAGAATCGCATAAATAACCAAGCACTGCATCATCCTCATCCCAATGCTCAGAATCCAGATAAGGGCGCCATGTCACTACCTCTAAATCATCCAAAAAATACCTCCAATACTCCAACTTACCCATCCTAGCCTGGGTAAGTCGACCTCTATATCTGAAAACATATGGCCTAGTAGTAGGCCTATCACGAACTGGCAGTGGTTGCATGACAACAATATGCTCCCATGCCCAAATCTGAAGCAAAGTGACTCCCACTGACAAGCTACACCCTCTCAAATATACAGTTGAATGTAAATCATGATATAGATGTGCCAGCATGCACATCCACCAAGCATAGTTGGTCCCATGCATGACCATGCTCTCAAGTACGCGACCTCAACGAACAGAGAATCCCTTTGACCTACGATCAGGACAAAGGAAACCTCCAATAAATCCAGCAAGCACTACCGAGAAAGTAGCATAAGCATCAGCCATCGTACGCCACCAAATCCACAATCCTGCAATGTGATCATCCTGAAAAACTCTATGTAGAGCATTTGTCCCACCAGCCTCCTATGAATCATACACTACAATCTCCCTAATAAATGGTATCCGTAAAATCTGCCATATGTCCTCTAGAGTAACTGTCATCTCACTAGTGGGTAGGTGGAAGGTATTGTGGTCACTGTGCCACCGCTCGGCTAATGCTGTGAGGAGATCCCGATTAATCCTAATCTGGGGCATGTCCAGAAGAGAAGCAAGTCCACACCAAACAATAATCTATGTCTCATCCGGTGTAAGCTGTGGAATCAAGTCAAATGTCCATGGGAAACGATCTCGAATCTGGAGGTTATCCAGGAGCTCCTATTATCATGAAAAGTTCAGATTCAATACACTTTGTCAAATTATCACATATCAATTATCCTATCAAATCTATTTAGCTCTTGGTGCGAATTTTGATCAAAATTCGTGAGCAAGCATCATCAAACCTCACCTATCATGAGGTCATCATTATCGATCTTAAATTGTACTTCGCCTAACATGAGGTCAATTTATCAAAATCAACCTCGCTTATCATGAGGTTCATTACAGTTAAGATTATTCCTCACCTATCATGAGGTTCATCACAATTAAGATTATTCCTCACCTATCATGAGGATAATTCTTGACTATCAATCACCAGAATCAATCATCATATAGTTGAAAATCATCAAGGTTTTTAAATCATCAACATCATATCAAACCAAATAGCTAACACGATGAAAATCGATCAAAACAAGGAAAATTTGATAAATTTATCAACTTTGATTTAGGTGTGCTAAAACAGGCATTCAAGGCGCTAAAATATTAGAAGCGCCAGTTCATTAGTCATAAGCACTAAAATAGGCATTCAAAGCGCTAAATATCAACAACGCCATTTTATTGCTCGAAAGTGCTATAATAGACTATCAAAGCGCCACATCAATCAAAGCGCTATTTCAGAAGGTCAAAGCGCCGAAACAATAGCTCGAAGCACTAAAACCCTCTAAGTGCTAATTTAAATGATCGAAGTGCTAATTTATCCTATCATAGCACTACTATTTTTGAAGCGCTAAACTAGCCTATCAAAGCGCTAAAATATCTAATGAAAGTGCTAATTCGCCAAAGTGCTATAGCACGTACTTGAAGTGCTAAAATTATGAAAAATTAAAAATACGAAAAAATGCATGAAAACTGAAATTGCACAAAATACGAGGAGGATTATGGGTACGTACCGGAGGTCCATAAGCAGTCGGGCGCTGGTGACATCTCACACACTCGAACCGGTGGCTATGGTAAGGAATCAAAATCCTGCTCCAAGTGGCTCAAATATGTCTCTCTCACAAAATTTTCAAAAGTCAAATGCACAAATGAGTATGAAAATGACCTTTTTGACCTTTTATTAGGTTCTTAAAAGTGGAATTTTGTGAGATTAATTGAAATTCATCCAAGTGACAAACTTTCTTCATCATTATTGGGAGATAAAGTATTTTACCATCAAAACTTCATCAAATCATCATCAAATCATTAAAAAATCATTAGAAAATTGAAAATTTTCGAAAAATCCAAAAAATTCCAAAAATAATAAATTTATCTCCCTAGGGGGCATATTATCATCAATCACCTGAAAATCAATATCTGGGGCATACTGAATTCTTTTCATCGATACTAGCAACAGTAGAAAAAATTTCTTTGAAGCAATATGTAAACACATCACTTCAAAGAGGGGCAAAATGTATACACTTAAAAATGGTCTGGAGAATCTAATTAATTAAATACAAATTATTTGATTAATTAACCTTTTATTCTTCTACTATTAAATAGATAGAAATATTTATTTATATAGTTCACCTTTTATTTCTTCTATCTTTATTATATTATTTCTTCTTAATTAAATAAACAAATTTATTTAATTATCATTATTAAATTCTTCTATTATCTTAATCACATCATCATCTAAATTAAATAAACAAGTTTCTAACTTTATTTTATTTAATTTCCACACTTCCTCCATATTTATTTAATTAATAAAGATACTTCTATAGTTTGTTTTATTAAAATAAATATCTTCTTGCCTAAATTGAATAAATCCAAATATTCAATGGAAATGCATTCTACAACTATTTCCTATTTTCACTCAAAAGTTGCACAAATCAAATTAGATATTATATGTCTAATTTATGTCTAAATTAATTGACTCAATCTTCATGGGCAAATTTGGAGACAAATTGAAGATAAATTTGCAGGCAACTCCTTCATCTTCTTCCAACAATTCTTCCTATCATCTTGCTTGGTGTTTTCATGGGGAGGAACCATTCCCAAAATCTTCTCAATTTTCTCAATATTCTCAATCTCTCACCATTCAATTCTCTAGATTGAATCCAAGCCTCTACTTTGCTGCCCCTGTACAAATCTGCTGCCATAAATCTATAAATACAACCTTCTTCAACAGGAAATGGATCTAGAATCCCAACTTTGTGCAATCTTACTCTGCAAGAAATAGAGCAATCAAGCATCATAGCAATAGCAATAGCATCATAACATCAGTAGAATTCATAATCATGGCTGTATCGTAGATTACTGTAGCTTCATCATCATAGATTCATGTCAATTTAGTTTACAATATCATCGTATAGGATTAGTTTCCTACATTTTGACAACTTCTCGTTTTCTAGATTGTCATTTTAATAGTCACAGTGCTTACACGATCTGAGAGCCATAGTGGTTTAATAAATCTTTTGAGATAGAGAGCAATATGATGCTTTCAATGGATTTATGGTTTTTAATAGCTTAGTTGTTGGTTAAATTCATTGATATAATGTCATATTAAGAGGTGTTTCTAGTTATTTTACTCATACTTATTTCACACTTACAAGTCTTTTATTGCAAGGCTTATTACTTGATCGGGAAGGGCATGCTGGATAGCAGTTTGAGTAAGTTTTTATGAATCGTATTGTTGCCATCAACATGCATTGTAGAGGTTGTACTATATTTGGAGCTTCTTGTCGAATGTCACTGATCATCATTCTTCTAGGAAGTGGAGGCATCCAAAGGAAGTTAGTAGACGAAGACTGAATGCCAATGTCATTTTATTTGAACCAAGTTTTAATCTACTCTGTCTCCTCTATTTCAGGGTCTATCCATAGTTTTGTAGTGAATGAGGTGTTAATCACCTTGCCATTGAGTTCAGACACATGCCCATTTCTAATAGCGAGAACTGCTGATTCATGTAGAAGGTACTTCTCTTGGAGTTGTGAACCCTCTTTTTCGGCTGATGATCCCCATAAAGTAACATCTATAGCTGTGTCGGTCATATCCAGTATCATTACAGTCCACCTTGGGACCTCTGTCCCATCTCTTCTCCTAATTATGGAGCATGGATGTATGCAAATGACAATTCCAATGGCATCAACGTTCAAGTCGTTGCTTTTGCTTACAAATGCATTAAGAGGTGTGAAAGAGTAATGGTCTTTTTGGATGGAGAGGTCATCTGCATAGAGGGTAACCCTTGAATCAGCCAGAAGTGAAATTTTCAACCTATTATTAAGCTCTAACAAGGATTTTTTCATAATGGATGTCAACTACTTCATTGAAGCACGTCACACGTGTCTCAATTCCTTCACGATATATGATATTGAAGGTAAAGAGGTGACCACTTCCTTTCTTGGTGTTGTAGGTACGTATTTCATTCTTCATAGTTACATGACCTTTGACGGTCCACCTTGGTTGGAATGGGTTCAAGTTTTTGATAGGGATGATTGTCAATGGGGCCTCCTTCCCTAGAGCTAGATTGACACCAAATAGCAGACGTTGGGGAGCTAGCATTCTAGGAAGGAACACTTTTTTTGAAGATTTAGGTGAATCAGAGGATTTTGTTGTTGATCGCTCAACCTATTCAAGATCTTCCACACATAGGAAAATTGGCTTCCCAACTATAGCATGCATCGTGAGCACAATTTCAAGGTCGATAATAACAATCCACCTAAATATTTATAGTGAGAGAAAGTATCAACAACAATATGTAAGAGGAGACTAAGCCTCATTTATTTTATGTCAAAGAGTAATGAGTACATAAACATACTATGGGCTAGCTGATTGAGGGAAGTTGTATCTTTTCAAGTGTACTATGGATCCAGGCATGATCTCATTGGAATCTATGTGACTACTGTACCTGGTCAGCAATGACACTCTGTGCTTGTGCACACCGTCAGAGATATCCAACCTATATTGATTGCTACACACATGTTCATAGCCAAAACTTGAGATACATATGATCTGGACATGAGGTTGCAAAGCCACATTTCCTTCATGCATCAATCTAATTGCATCTGGAGTTAATATGCTTGCCATGGTATAGGCCAAGCAAAAAATCCTGCAAAAGTGTATTGGATGTAAGGCATTGTGCAAAGGAGTCGATACAACAACCTTCCCATCAAATAATAGCAAATAATTACTAGTAATAGTAGAGCAGGCCAAATAAGAGCCTAACAACAACATTCAGATGGGTGCAGAGAGCAACACACCTAAAACAATTAAATTTTGTACACTATCTATTAAATTCTACCTGATTGTGGGGAGCGAGCAAAAAATAGATACTCTTTATGCAATTCATTATGGCCTATACTCATTTTTGACAATTGTGTACATGACATGTGTATAGCTTTGATTATAATAGTTGAAAGATACATGTGTTTATTTTTGATTATAATAGCTGAAAGATACATGAAGTTAAGAAGACACAAGAAGTCACACTAAGAAATATCGAGTTAACTATAATATTGTTTGATGTATCTTTACAATGGGAGGGACCAAAGAAATAAGTAGTAGATAGGGGGAAGGAGTTGTACATTCTTCCCACCATAACATATCTTGTGATAGAATATACATGGTTTCACTATTTATTGCCCTAACAAAAAAAAGGGATTCGATGATCATCAGTCGATGTCTTCATTCTGTATCAAGAGGGAAACCATTTTCCCAAACATCACAAAAAACAATTAGCTATCAAAAGCAAGCTATTTACAGTCTACTGTATGTCTACCAAGAGTTTCAGGAAATCTTCCTTAATCCTAGTAGCATTGCCCATGCCATACAATGCATCATATTTTAATGCTTCAAGGAATTCACAGTACACATCCAGAACAATAAATGTTGTATGAAATTTCTGGACTACTTGTTGCACCATTTCAACTTCATAGTTCTGCACATGACATGCATCCTCACATGTCTTCTTAGCATCTTCAATTTCGACGTCATGTGACAATCTCTCATGATGTTCTTGTGAAAACTACAATGTTGCTCCAATACATGCCAACCCAATTAATAGATGTTGAGTATGGTGTCGAGGAAGGAGAAGCATTAGGTTTTGATCCTGTAACGTCTCCCTCAGATGAGCTGCTGGAGATGGTGATAATGTCTGCAGGTGGTTGTATGTTTGCCATTACTTGGGGAGTTAAATGGGAAGAAAACAATATGAAGGTGACCGTAAGAGGAATACTTTTGATTATTTGATAACTACACATGTTGAATTTGTATGGTTCATAAATAACCATTTGAAAAAGGGTTGGTCTCAAAAATTAAAATAGAATTTCAGTAGGATATGTGTTTTTCAAACAGAGGGGATGCTCCAAACGTAACACAATAAACCAAACTATAATTAATATTTCCACCCAAATCAATACAAGAGGGTAAATGTGTACTATTAAAGAAGGTTTTTAGTTAGAGGAATATGAAAAATAAATGCTAACATGAGTTACTTACTTTGCGTGCTTAAAAAAAATCAAGTTTGAACATGTATTCATATTTGACTATGATATACATATAAATATATCAAACATTAATACTTTTACACCTCACATATTATTAATTTTATTAAAATAAGGAAGGGAGGAGGGGCCCACGTATAAAGAAAAAGTTTTGATTTCTTTTTATCTTACTCTTAGTAAATAATTTCTACTAATACTACACTTTTCCCCTAAAAGAATTCTTTTTTAAATCATGAGAATCTCCTTTTAGGAGCGTGGGGAATATATTCCCAAAAGTAATGAGAGACAATTTGGTGCCCACGTTTGTTCCTTAAAAAATGGACGTGGCATTATTTTAATAGAAACTACATTGAAAATATTAAAAAAAGTTTATGATACTAAGAATTTTATTAATATTCTTGTCATGGCGTTAAGGGGGATTAAATTAATTTATCATCCCAAAATTTTATATTGTAAAATAAATAAATATATAATTTAGAGAGCCACACCAATTTACTAATAATTACAAAAAGGAGACTTTAACCCTACATACGCGTATGGAGAGAAGGAGGTGCCAACTAGAGGGTGAGATTCATCTTTCTTTTGCTATTTGTCTTAAGCTCTTGGCATCAAACTACTATCATTTTTGCACAAAGCAATTTGCTGCTATAAATAGAAACTAAATGCATTAGAAGTATCCCTTGCAAGAGGTAAAAGAACAAGGCTAGTCCCCTTTAAAATATAGTGGAATATAACGTGACATTAAAAGTTATCAATAATATTTAGTATTCAAGAATAAAAAATAGATAAAATATGATGCTTTGAGTTGTAAAACTTAAGCAGAGAAGAAAATTTGGAATGTCTAGAATGGTAACAAATTCCTTATTTGGGCATCAGATGTTAGAGATTGCAGCCCCCATCGGTGGCCAAAATGCAAAAATATTCCTCAAAAATAAAACTATTATCATTGGCTTAATCTAACCCTAAGCAATAGCCAATTAGAAATGTTTCATGTATCGTGTGAATTGCAGCATGAAAAACATAGCTACATTTTTTTCATAGACCTGCTGCAAATGTGGAGCGGATTGGTTTTTCAACACATCTACTAAAACACCTATATCTTTTGTGCAAGTTTTTTTGGAATCAACAATTCAATTCAAATCATAAAAACATCACAGTAAAAGAAAATAAAGGACACCAAAAAATATTTTATCATTTTTTAAAGAGACCCAGTTAAATGCCCTATCTCCAGGGAGACCCGTTATTTATTTTTCCATAATAGTTTGGTAAGTATTATAGGTATGTTTTATCTATAAAGGAATTGATTAACCCACATGCCCTAATTCTTAAAAAATCGGAAGCAAATGTAAATGGAAATTGTAGGGCCCTATAATTTTAGAAAGTTCAAAAAATTCAAGTACCGTAAAACTACATATTTCTCTAGTGAATGACTCGAGATTATCCAAAAATTGCCTCCTCCTGTCTACGGTGGTCGAAGAAATTGGCTCGTGCTGATTACAAAACCGTAGCAAAACAAATATTTTCAATATCAAACTATTACGAAACCCAAGTAAGAGAAATACTTGGAGAATCTAGTCTTTAAAACAAAAACACCGAGGGAGCTCGAGAGAATACCTGTGAAGCCACTCAACTAGACATCAATATTCCGTAGGCAACCAAATTACGTTTGTCTTCCATGTGCCTTACGTCCAGGTGAAAGCCATCTTAAGGTTGCTTGACATTTATTAGCTGTAGTGAAGATTTGGTGACTTATTAAATGGTAGGCTACGCATGGAGACCCCAATAATGGTGTAGAATGACATGGGTGGGCTCTAAGCCATACCCAGTGATGTAAATTTACTAGGAAATATGTGATGCATGTACTAATTATGTCCTAGCCGATGTTTCCATCCACACTTCTCTCTGCAGGCAAGTGTGAGGGATGGCCCCTGTCAACTCCAAGGTCTCGAGATTGTGGTTGCTTTGAATGCGCAGGGAACATGTATGTGGAAATCGGAATACCCACAATCCAGTAGTGGAAAACTTCATAAATTTCTCAACATCAAACAACAGACTAATCTGGTGGGATTTCCCACCCAAAATAGCCTATCTGCTAATTATCATATATCAATCGATGCAGTAGCATAAATGTAATTGTTATATATCATGCCCTAATTTTATATTGATTCTGTTACAAACCTACAATGGTGCAACCATATCATTGAACTTTCCTTCAATTGAACAAAGTATGTTGGGAAACACATTTCAGTTTACCACACACACATTCATCAATAACAACTGGTAAATATTTGGATGCAGTTTTCAGTATTTCAAGGCACTTATAGAATGATTCATCATAGTCGAAGTTTTTTTGCTCCATACCGAAAAATGAAGGGAAAACAATAACATAAACTTGAAATCCCAACTATTGTTTCATGCCCTATGACAAACGAGTTTGTATTTCTTTTGATACAAATATACAGAGAAAAGTAAAATAATACTAAGTACTTTGTTCAAGTTCAACACTATGACGAGAAGTGAAACATACCATGGAAAGAAGAAGAACCCTTAGTGAACAGATCTTCAACTAGGTCTAACTTCGGGTCTAACTCAAGATGGTCTTTAATTTTAGTTGGTTATTGTGGAAAAAAAATATCAACAGATGGGCCAATAAGCATTGACATTGTGTATGAAGAGAAAATCTATCTATCTTATCAGGTTCCACCAACAGGCAGTTTTCCACATAATTAAATGAAATTGGCAACAACCACCAGAGTTCACACGAAAAAGAAGCAATGAAAAACAGGGCAATGTTTCATAAAGAATAAATTTAAAACTAAAAGCAAAGAAAATAGAAACTTATCAACCTCCTACCTCTACAAGAGCACCAGGGAACCAACATGGAATCTCAAACCTATAGCTTAGAGCTTGCACCACTAACCTGTTCACCTTTGAAAAGAAACATAGCAGAGAGATCAAGAATTAAGTTTATAAAAGGAGCTACTAAAACAACAAACCCTAAGTCAATATGGAAAACCCGATAAATTAAATACCACCATTCTCAAACAATTTTTTTTTAATGATATTATGTTTGAGAGATATTTTGTCCTAGGATCTAATGTTATGTTAGAATAACTAAGGGTTCAATATTCTTAGTCCAGGCTTATCTCCCTCATTGCATATAAAATGAGGAAAAATCTATTTTTTTGTATCATTTTGCAATTTTATCAATTAAAATAAACTTTGTGTATCATTTTGCATTTGAATCAATTAAATTAACTCCTCTTGTGTTGGGCAACATGATTCTTATTTTGGTTGTGCAAGTTTTTCAGCATGACAATTTCTATTTACATCCTCTTTATTCCCGGACTCATTTAGGACCACTGCATGACCATTGAAACCCTCAAAAAGATTATCTTTAAGAAATAAAACCTGAAGAAATCTCCAACTAGTAATAAAAATTACATCTAACAACTTCAATCAACAACCCCCCAGCGTCCAAGTCGAACAAAATTAAATCTCATAAAAACACTCAGAAAGCCTAGAGAAAAAGGCATCCAAATCCCCAACTAATAATAAGAATTACATCTAACAGCTTCAATCAACAACCCCCCAACGCCCAAATCGAACAAAACTAAATCTCATAAAAACACTGAGAAAGCCTAGAAGAAAAGGCATCCAAATCCCCAACTAATAATAAGAATTACATCTAACAACTTCAATCAACAACCCCAGTGCCCAAGTTCAAAGGAATTAAAAAAGGCAACCTTATCAAAGCAGTAAATATATTTGTCAGAGAAACAGAAACAATGCACTCCATACCTTCCTCTGCCATCTTCTCATGGAGAGCGTCCATGTCTTTTCCAGTAAAATTGGACTTCTCAATCCCCTCACGAGCCCAAATATCCGCCTTTTGCTTCATCTCCTCGGTGACCTCATACCTAGGGTGAGGACCTATTTTCACATTGTTTGAATGGGCTTTCTTGTCCTTAACTGGCTTGCCTTTCTGCATGGAAGATTCTGCATTTGTAATATTTCCTAGAGGAGTCTGAGGCACAGTTCGGCCCTTTGCCCCAGATTTCCCCAAAAGCTCTGGATCTACCATAACACTAAATCCACCCTTGCCATTTCCAGTATTATCTACTTCTGCTCTTGCACTTTCCTTGCGCAGTGCACTTGAAGTGGCAGTTCCTAAATTTGGTGGGGGCTTGAGTTTGTTGGTAATGTTGGATAGTATTTTTCAGTCTAATAAATTTGTCTGTTACACCTTCAGCCCGCCAGATTTAGTAACATTGGTCTTGCCTGCAATTGCATTCTCTTGTTAAAGGGATTGAACGTACATAATTGGTTCTTGTTAAAGTAATAAAAATTTGCAGACTTCAAAGAACTTAAGGCATTCTCATTCAAGATCAATGCATATGCAAAACCAATAATGGGTTTAATTGGTAGAGGGTTTTGGTTTATTTTTTGGCTTACCTCTATTCATCTCGGCGTTTTCATCTTGGATAACTCCCAACGGCTGCCTCCTCACTGCCATTTTTGATGATTAAGCAGTCCAATTTCATGACCAGAAGGTTTCACTTACAAATGTTGTAGGAGCTTGAAGATCTTGATAAAGATTTATACAATGTAAAAGAATCGAGAAGAGAAGTTTTCAGTAGATTTCTTTGTTTTGTTTGAACTTTGGAGAAAGATGGATGTTTGTGAGAGGGGTTTAAAGGAAACAGGGTAAGCGATATGACCGTTAGTCCAATATTCAAAAAAAGCATACGAAAATTGGTTAGAGCTTAGGGGATGATGCATCTTGTAAGATACATCTTGTAAGATATAACGGCTACAAATTATGTAATTAGGGTTCTCACATTTCGACAAGGTTTTGGGATGAGGGAAAAAAGGTTTACAATATTTTTTCAATAATAAAAAGGTGTTTAAAGTGACGTGCTAAACTTCTATAGTTTTTTGTCATAATAAAGTATGTTAGAAGTGTTCAATTATTAGGATGTTAATTAAGTTTGTGAATAAAAATGGAAGAATTATTTATAGATATATATTTTTATTAATTTACATTAAATTCA
>CM021100.1:936171746-936258050 GCA_007115665.2 Sequoiadendron giganteum | reverse complement strand
GAATTGTGTAGTCTAGTTCTAGATTGGGTTACATTGTGTCATGGTCCTAGATTGGGTCATGTTGTGCAATCTAGCCCAAGTGATGCAATCTAGTCCTTTGTTATGGTGGTCCTCAAAAAAATCATTGTATTTTTTCTCATAGTTATTTTTAAACTTAGTTGTTTTTATAAGCATAGTGGCACTTGTTTCAAGATTGAGGAATAGCCCTTAGCTTGTCTTGATAGAATTTAAGCCTTTAAAGAAGAAAAATATGTTATAGACAAAAAACAAGCATATAATGTAGATGCAAATCTAATGGATTAGAGTAGTGATGGACTACCTAAATGCAAGATCTAGCTTTCGACGGTTGAGAATCAAAGTAGTCTTCTATTTGATTTTTTTATTTCATGTAGTTTGATTTAGCATAATGGCGTTTCTCACTTTTGGCCTTTTAGTCCATCAAAATCAATACTTTTCAAAATTCACCATATGTTAATTATAGCAAGCTAAAGTTGTCACTTGGATTTAAAGACAACATTATCTAATAATTTATGGTATTTTCTATATAATCCATTTAAATAATTTTATAAAATAATTAGAAAATAATTTCTATCATATTTCATCAATTCCTCATAAAGTGTAGCTTATTATAATTATACTCTTTTAATGAGTAATAGTTTCCAATATCACATACCTTAATTTTTTAATTGGTACTAATTATAATTTGTACATATGTTTTCCTATAATAAGTTGCTCTCTATATATATACCCAAACTGAAATATTTTTCATTGAAACAAAGATATTGATACAAAGAGTAGTGTCTATTTTGAGATTCTTTTTATTTTTTATCAATAAATAAAAATCTTGGGAAACCCTCCCTTTAGGATATAAAATACTCAAAAATATGCATGCCAGCTATTTTTAGAGAGAACTAAAATCCTTTAACATGTGTAGGGGATTACAAGTGAAAACCTCTAATAATTTTGACTATATATATATAAGTAATTGAATATAACTCCTATCCATAAATTTATTGAATGCATAAGACAACTGAGAGGGGGGTGAATTAGTTGTACATTAAAAAATCAAAACCCTCATTGACATTCAAATCCACATCAACTTAATTAACCCTTAATATGTTAGAATGATTTAGCATGAAAGAAAATAACAGAAACTAAAACACATCAACACTATGCATAATAGAACACCAGATTTATGTGGAAAACCCAAGAAGGGAAAAACTACAGTGAGGATTAGGTCACAATATAAAGTAATTGCAACATCGGATATAAACGACTCACTGTCAGAGGGCTCACTGCCCAAAAGAAAGAAGGGCTCACTACTAGATTACAAAAAGAAGAAAAGAATAATGTTACAATGAGAAATCCATCTCAATGCAATAGAGAAGTTCACTACAACATCACCAACACATTCATAACCTTTCTAAAGATTGTAGACACCTTCTGCTCACTGCTTCTAATAGTCCAACTCATTAAAGATTGCACTACACTTCACAAATTCGTACTTCATAACTCTGCACTTTGCATCACATACTCTACATCAATCCTCCATCAACTAAACACTTATTTATACCTTCTTCAACCTTGAAAATATTCTCCAAGATTGGTTATGCACCTCAACTATGCAAATTCAAATTAGGTCGGCACCAAAATATTCTCGTGGTGGAAAGGAATGAAGGTGGACTACATCACACCTTAACTTGGACCTAAATTCATTCATACACACTATGGCACACTTCCAAAATCACTAAATAAAATCTATAATTAGTGTAAACACCCAAGATTGATAGAACCCGTGTAAACAACATTAACATTTAAGTACACGCTTCCTCAAATTCAAATACAACTCGAGGACCACACACAACACTTAAAAACAATCTAGAATATTCCATAAACACCCTAAAATTCAACAAATTCCTTCACAACAACTTTCACTTAAAGAATAAACTCATCCAGTTCACCTAGATAAACTTCCACACATTACAACTCAAGAAATCAACTTGTGGAGCACCAAACCATGAACAACTTCAATTGAAGGTAGATATGAACCTTATCAGCACAATTCCAAAACCACAAGACCAAAATCCAAACTGCAAAGAAATGCAAAGCAAAACCATTTCTCTCAAACAACACTACAACACAGTTCACACACTGGTGAACACAACTTATTTTGCACAATGATCTAGACCAAGAAATTTTTGGATACAACATCTATAAACACCTTTGATCAGTTGACATATCAGAACCACACAAGTAGATCTTCAACACTGAATAAATGCAAAGCAAAACCAAAACACTACTTTGTATACCAGAACACCTTTACAATACATTGTTTCCTCTTTTATCAATTTTTCTCAAAAGCACTTGGAAACCAAGCACCAGAAACAAATTCTCATCAACTTCACCACTTCCCTACATCAACTCAACCATACATTCATAAATAGAAGCTTGTCAAAGCAACACTAGAGGTTGGAAACGGTAACACTTACTAATGACAACATAATGCAACTAATCAAAGCATCACCATAAAATTATCATAGACATCAATGACAACACAAACATAAGCTTGTTGACATCAATGACAACACCAACTACTCATACTTGTAACAATCTCCCCTTTTGTCATTGATTGAAACACATGATGTGAAAAACCATCAACAACAAATATAACAACTCTGATTACCAACCAACTACTCCATACCAACTTTATCTCCCTTTTATTTTCTCTCACTTAGCTTCTTTTTCACATTATTCTCTCTCCCCCATTCTCAACCGATCTTTTCACATTTCTTCCTCTCCCCCCTTTGACGTCAATGGAAAAGGGCAACACATTTGCATCACTTTCCCCCTTTGATCAGACATGCATACTTTATCTCCCCTAAAGGAAATGCCTATAAGGAACAACAACTACTCTGCAACTACCTTTTCTAGGTAAAAGCACAAACCTGTGTCACACTTTATAAGGGAATCAACCAACAACACAAAAATTTTGAACTTCGACCACATAAAAGTGGTCTTTATGTTTTGAATTTCAAAATAGTGTAAACTAATGAAATGTAGAACTTTGATGAAGTTTATTCCTATAATTTTTTAAAATTTAAAAAAAAATGTTTTCATTATATTTTTTTAATTTAAGGACAAATTTTGAAATGCTGAAAATTTCAAAAAAGAGTGACTTCATGGGCCGTCAAGAAACAAATTGAAAAAAACTTCATTTCTCCCTAATTTTTTTCTCTCCAAATAGGTAACTTCAATATCTACTACATGGAAAAAAAATTCAAATTTTGATGTATATTTTTTTTGTAATAACGTTTTAAAGTCAAACATGTCAAAATTTGATAGTTTTCACGAGCCACCAACTTTTTTCAAATTTTTTAATCATTTTCAAAAAATAAATTATACCCTTTTGAAGAAGACTCTCTCCTCTACTGGCCCATATAAGTTTTAAATTTTTTAAATATTTTTTACTAATTATTTTTTAATTTCTAATCAACCTTTGTTTTAATTTTAACAACCTAATTGCATTATTTTAAAAATAAAATATATTAAAATTAATCAAAATATTTAAAAAATTATATATTTGGATTCCTCACTCTGAGCTCTACAAAAGGGTATTTTTATTTTTTGTAGAAAAATCATTTTGACTGGAGAAATACTTAGTTAAGGTTGAAAGTTTTAGAAAATTCTAAAAAATGTTGAGTTGGTTGCCAACTAGGATGGCAACTAGATAGTTTTGGCTGAAAAGGTTTCTATCGGAAGGGTTTCGGCTGAAACCCTTCCGATAGAAACCCATCACATATAATAAGCCAAATTAAAAGCCGATTTGAAAGTTGAAAGGGAAATTTTTTATATTTTTGGTTTTGGCCCCGAAACCTATTCGACCGAAACCATGTGTGCCACGTATACACCAAATGGTTTCGGCCGAAACATACTCTGTCGAAATATTTTTGGCCGAAATTAGTTCGCTCAGAACTATTTATTTGGTTGAAAGTGTGACACAGGTTTGTGCTTTTACCCTTCTTTTTGTTGCTCTGCATACTCCCCCTTAGGAGCACATAATAAACTATACCAACCCGCAACCACTACACATATCCTTTAACACATATGACAAAGGAAAACACCAACCTACACCAATACTTACTCCCCCTGATTGTAACAACCAACAAAGCACTATCTACTCCCCCTAAGAGGCAGCCTCCAACATCAATCCAAAAAAAAATTTATACTTGAAATCCACTTGACTGATGCATATCATTATGAATCTAGTTCAAAGGAGGGGAAATAACTCCTAACTTCTTCAGAAGATACTCAAAAGTATCCTTAGGAAGATCCTTAGTGAATATATCAACAACCTGATCCTCTGTAGGCACATAATCAAACTTCACCTCATTATCTACAATTTTCTCTCTCAAAAAGTGATACCAGATTGAGATATATTTTTTCCTTGAGTGCATCACTGGATTCTTTGAAATTTTAATAGAACTTATATTATCACAAAATATAGAAACTGGTTCATCATATACAACTTTGATATCCTTCAAGGTTTTCCTCATCCACAACACTTGTGTGCAACAAGATGTTGTTGTAATATACTCTACTTCTGCAGTAGATAAAGATACTGAATCTTGCTTCTTGCTTATCCAAGAGACCAATTTGCATCCAAGAAAGAATTCACCACCACTTGTACTTTTCCTATCATCAACACATCTTGCCCAATCTGCATCTATATAAACATTCAGAGAAAAATCAATATCTTTTGGATACCATAAACCATGTTTCAGAGTGCCCTTCAAGTATCGAAATATCCTCTTTAATACTGCAACATGTGTCTCTCCAGGATATTCTTGAAACCTAGCCACAAGACAAACTACATGCATGATATTCGGTCTAGTAACAATTAGATATAGCAATCTCCAATCACTGATCTATAATTTCTTTTGATCATCCTTAGGAGATTCATCATTCTTACTTAGCTTGCAACCAGTAACCATAGAGATACATACAGATTTGAAATCTTCCATTCCAAAAAATATCAATATTTCCTTGGCATAATTTGATTATGAAATGAATATCCCAAGTTCTTTGTCTGATTAATTTGCAGTACAAAGAAGAAATTCATTTCCCCAAACATAGACATCTCAAACTCTTTCTACATCTCTTCTATGAATTTCTTGCACATAGCTTCATTTCCTCCAAAGATTATATCATCAACATACACAACCACAATCAAGATTTGATCTTTTTCAACTTTGAAATAAAAATTACTATTTGTGGTATCTTTATTGAATTCTTGTTGTAGCAAGTACCTATCCAACCTTGCATACCAAGTTCTGAGAGCTTGCTTCAGTCCATATAATGCTTTCTTCAATTTGCACACCATATCTAGTTTTTCTAATAACTAAAATCCTTCTGGTTGTTCAATGTATACTTCTTCTTCCAACTCGCCATTTAGAAATGTAGACTTCACATCCATTTGATATACCTTGAAATCCTTATGTGTTGCAAAAGCTAAAAACATTCTAATAGCTTCCATTGTTGCCACCGAAGAAAAATTCTTCTCAAAATCTATTCTTTCTTCTTGTGATTAGCCTTTATACACAAGCCTAGTAGCCTTGTTTCTTACCACTTCTCCATTCTCATTCAGTTTGTTCCAAAATACCCACTTAGTTTCAGTTACATTCTTGTTTTCTTGTCTTGAAACAAGTTCTCAAGTCTAATTCTTCTCGATCTGCATTAGTTCTTCTTCTATAGCCTTGATCCAATACTCATCCTTGCATTCTTCAATCATTGTATTAGGTTCAACTTTAGATAGTAAACATAGATTTACCTATTCTTCAGCCATAGCAACTTTTCTCCTTGTCAAAACACATTGCATTTTGTCAGCATTGATCTAATCTTTAGAATGATTCTTTTTCACATACTTGGGAGTCTTAGGGATCCTTTTTGGAGCTTCTTCCTCTTCAATCTAAAATTAATTTTCCTTACCTTCATATTTGTCATTTTCTCTACAAGAGGACTCATCTAATTCATATCCATCTATCACCACTGAGTTCTTCTATAATTCTTCATCCACTTTGACACTTGCACTCTCAATAATATTCTTTGGCCTCTTTTTGTAGCACTGGTAAGATTTTATTCTTGTAGAATATCCAAGGAAGACACCTTCATCAGATCTTGTATCAAACTTTCCTAAGTTTTCTTCATCTCTTCTGATGTAGCATTTGCTTCCAAATACTCTAAAATATCTGATAGTAGGGATCCTTCCATACCACAACTCATAAGGATTCTTTGCACTATTTTCTCTTGCTTGAACTCTATTAACAATGTGGACAATAGTATGAATTTCTTCTCTCTAGTAGACTTCTGATAGGTTTTCCTCTTTCATCATTGTTCTTGTAGCTTCTTGAATAGTCCTATTCTTTCTTTCAACCACTCCATTCTACGAAGGAGTCCTAGGGGTAGATAAATGCCTAATTTTTATCCCATGATTCAATCAAAAACTATTAAACTCATTAGAGGTGAAATTTCCACCTCTTCTAGAACTTAAACACTTCATTTTCATGTCCATTTCATTCTTAGTTCCCTAAATTTGAATGCTTTAAATTTATCTAGAGCCTCTAATTTTTCTTTGAGAAAATTAACCCATGTCATTCTAGAATAATCAACAATCAATAACATGAAATACCTATCACCTTGAAGACTTCTTACCCTAGTAGGACCACAAAGGTATGTATGCACCAACTCCAATAGTATGGTAATAGATTGTTCTTTGAATTTGAAAATTCTTCTTGCTTGCTTCCTGTTGGTGTTTTTATTGTAAACCAGATTTGTCTCCTAATCTACCTATGGAATTGCCAATTCCTATCAAGGGCAGCTCGGAGGACCTGGACCAACTAACGAGGATTTTAAAAGACCTCCTACGCTTTGGGCTATGCAAGACTCGGGAGGGTGATCCCTGAATGTGTTTACAAATTCTGCAACAAAATTATAAACAATCATTAACTTCAAACATAGAATATCACTTAATAGCTCAACAGAACGGGATAAAACTGAAACAAATTGGCTATTCATCAGTAATATCAACCATTTGGAGCATGAGATAATTACAACATAGCTTCATGGTGAAAGATAATCATTATGTTTAAAATTGTAGCAAGCCCCAGGTGAACACAAATAAACACTGAATCGCAAAGAACAAGTGCAAATCAAACCAGTGCCATATCCATTGGAGGAGTCAAATTCACCAACACCTAATGGTTGATAGAAGATTTCAACACATAGCATATAATACCTCTGATTATACTGCCTTACAATATCACCAATTTTTACCTCAACTCAATACTACTTACCAAATCCTTGTACAAAACATATCAATCTATATTCTCATTTAAGTAGTTTAATTAATTCTTTGAATCAAAGCTAAAACCATAATCGCACACACCACAACAGTGAGATGAATAGAATAACCCTTGATTACTTCATTCAAAATTCGAATACATTTGCACATAGGAGAGACATGAGCCTGGATTTATTAGTTTAACTCAAATGCCAGTACTATTATGAAACACTAAATCCCAATAAACTCAAATTCTACAATAAAATGACACAAAACCCATTTGCATTGCCTCTGTAACTACAAATTTTACAATTTGCTATGCAGCTCCACACCAGACTTCTGACTTGCTAACCTATTACAATGAGAAGATAAGATAATATGTAGAGGAAAAGAAATTCCAGAAGAAACCCTAAAATCGAATAGGAAAAGCCATCTGGAAACATCTCCACCGTTGAACAGTAATTTGCAAAACATCTTCATCTTTTCCCTATAACAAACTTCATTTTGTTTTCAAAACAGCATGTGCTCAATTCATTCTTCAACAAAAAAATATGCCATGTGTATATTCTTCACTCATTACTCGCAACTGAAAGAAAAACTCCACTCCTGTGAAAATCCATTTACCTTTGTTTCTTGTTTTGCCCTTTGTTTGTTGTGGCTACATTTTATTCTATTACTTCTAGTGAATAAAATATTTTGTCTTCACTTAACTTATCCAGCACACATAAATTATTTTAAATACTTTACTCAACAATTTCGTTTATATGGGGGCCACATTAAAAATACTCAGTTGCACAAAGAAATTACCATTTTACCCCTTACCCCAGCACAGTAAAATATTTTACTTGACTTTCAAAAACTTTTGCCATCGGGTCATAGTTTAAAATATATCCCCTAGCCTTTTACCCCTTTCACATTGTAACAATTTCACCCAAGAAAATAAAACAGGCCCCACCCCCATTTAAACATTTACTTAAAATAAAACATTTTATAAAACAATGTTGGGGCGTTTTAAAATTTTCCCCATACTAAGCTCCTCGGGTAAAAATATCTTTTAAAATTTCACTTGGAGGCTCCCATTAAAATAAATGGAAATCCCTATTAAATGCATTTAACACTTCGTGATTACACCCGTGCAATTTTAAAAAAATTATTTTGGGACCCACCTCCCATTCCTTTCCCATGGAAAACAAATTTAATATTAATTTTTGGAGGCACCCACATTACCCAATTAAACATTGCACTTTGCAATGTTTAAAAAATATATGCAAAGCACATAAAAGTTTTGGGCCCACACACATCTCCCTGCAATCACACAATGCATATCCACCAGGCAACTTCTGACTGCGACCTAGCGGGCAATGACCGAGATCTGGCTACATTCTCACCCTATTCTGTGCCGTTGGATTTTACTAGTTTCCCATCGGTGCCCTAATCCTTTTTTGCATCGTGCTTCACCGTGCTCTACAAATGCTTGACACTCATGGCGGCCTCCATTCACTTCATTATCATTCTTTGTACCTTGAAGTCTTTGAGACCCTCCAAAATGTACGCCCCTGTTACAAGGCTCCCACGTTGTGCTAATGCTTCCAACACCATGCCTTTCTCTTGTTGCACGGGCCTCTCTAACACATGTTGGTTGCGCCCCACAAAGGTCTCTCTAGCTCATGTTCCTCACTGTGTGTGGTGGTCTCCACAACCTGTTCCAAAGCCGCACCCTCCAATAGCTTCATGCATATGGCTTCCTCATCTAGCGTGGGTCTCCCTTGATCTACTGAATGCGCCACATAGAGGTCCCTCCAACATTGGTCTCACCCAGCTCCCCTATCATTTGTTGAAGTGTTCTTGAGGCATTTTCAACAATCTAATTTGTATACTATTTTAATCCATTCACTAATGATGGCATTCATGATGCCCTCTTCATACTGCACGGCTTTCATATGCAGTTGCTCAGAGTTTCTTGAGACCCTTTCACTGATCCATTAAGGGCACACCTTCCTGTAATGGCCGACCCCACTCGCACTTGCTTTAAAGTTTCTAAGGCCATTTCACTACACTCGCGGGCTTTTAAGAGATGGCAGCGTATCTTCCAATAACATTTGTCTGTAAAATTCTAAAGATTTTTCACCAATTTCATTTTGTGCGCATTCTGCAATGGCATGTCCTGTTTATGCTAAAAATCTTCTCCATCATTGCTTTGGTGGATCTCATTTTTGCATTGAGAAAAATGGCAAGCATTTGTTTTACACCTGTCAGTAGCATTCATACTTTCGCAGACAACCACGAGGCCCCTTATCTTATGCTCTCGTGCCCACACATTATGGGGCCCTTCCTCAGCTGGCACATCTATTTCAGATACTTGGAGAATTGATACAGATTCAACAAATCCATTTTTGGAAACACCCATTGCCTGGCGCGGGCAAGAATGGATATACAATTGCCAATTTGCATTTGCTTGAAAACTACTAAAGCATTTTCACAAGGTTACCATGTTGGATGCCCATGTTATACATGTTGATTGCATCTTCTTACAAGTTTTTTTAAATTCTTTTCAATGAATCCCACCTTGGGCATACACTGGCTCTTAGTCCCATGTCACCCCTTTCATTAGAATCCATTCCTTGACCTTGATATCCAAAAGTGCATCTTGGTTTGACAAACCTGATTTAATCTTCAAGTCCTCGTTAGATCTCAAGTGCAACATATTCTATGTGCATCATCCATATAGGAAGACTTGGACTTGAAAATTCATGATTTTGTTTTAGTAGATGCATCTTCAACCCTTGAGCTTTGATAAGCATCTAGAGTCTCCTCAAATACTTCTTCCAAATTACCATTTGTGGGTGTATCATGGTGCTTACTAAAATCTTGGACTGGAGGAGATGCCACTTTTAACCATTTCACAATATTTTCATTGACACCTGTTAGTGTAATTAATATTTAATTACACTTGCATAACTTTACTTAGGTTTTGCTTAGGTAATTAATTAGTTTACTTAATTAATAAGTAAGCTTTATTTAGCTGAGCTATTTTTAGGTCAACATTAGGGTTGCATACTTTGCTTTTATAAAGCAAATCATCTCATTGTAACATTGAATTCCTGAATATATCATTTTGCACATTCGCATGCAAAGCTCTGCTTTTTTATGTTTTCTCTTATGTGGAAGGTGTTTAGGTTTGCATGTCTGATCTAGGGTTTCTAACATGGTATCAAAGCCTTGACATGCAGCCCCTTCTCAAATTCTGGAGAAATTCATTATAGAGTTCGTTCGGGGTTCCTCGAGGATTTCATGCCTTGAGCTCATCTATGCGGTGTTTTGGATTAGATCGGGCCTCACCATTGGATTCAGAGCACTGGAAAAAGTCAGGTTTGGCTTTTATTTTGTAGGTTTTGGTCATCGTTTGCCAGATCTGTGAGGGTTTCAATTTTGGTATTTTTTTGCAAGCTTTGGAGGTCATCGTTTTTTTGGAGCATTTTGAGCCCAAACAGAGGTCACCATTGCATTTGCAACGGCCAAAAACCCTAAGATCACCTTTCGTTTTGTCGATTTTGGTGAAGTTGGTTCGAAGGGCAAAATGTTTTTGCCAGGGAAGCCGTACGACCTCCCCAACACACATCCCGAGGCACGTTTTTCAAAAAAAATGTAAAAAAACTTCATTTTTTGGGGACGCCGCCACCACCTCTAGTTCAGAAGTCCCCACTGCCACCATGCCACTGGGCGGCCACCCAACGGCCACCCAGCAGCCACCGCCGCCGGTGGCTCCATCGATCCGCCGCCTCCCATCCAGCCCCGCGCCCAACGCTCAGCCCCCGCCAAGGTCTTATGGCCGACCAGGAGCTCCGTCAGCTGAGCAACCCCTGTGTTTCACCGTCAATCACATGGGGGACCAAGGGCTTCACCCCAGCCCCCTATCCGCCAGCCCCTGGTCACATGCAGGACTAGGGGCCGAGATTTTGTTTAGCCCCCTGGGCTGCCTGGAGGCCTTATTGGCCATTCTGGAGCACCTTTGACAAAATCGGGAGTAATTTTTGAGTACGGTGTCCATTTTTTGTAAACAAGATACCGTTGGAAAGCTAATTCCAATGCCATTCTATTAGTGCAAGTTATTTTTCTTTATTATGCTCCAGATTTATTTTTCAAGTCCTTGAACTCAGATGTTGTTTTCACTCCGGAGGGCATATCTTTTGACTCGGTAATCCTTTTTTTGCCATTCTTGCAGCATTGGAAAGCTCGTTCAGTCCTCTACATAGATATGAGGTCTATTTTTATTTTCTTTTTATGCATGTTTAGGCATTCTCTCCTTTTGCAATCATTGGGTATTGTAATAAATGAACTGATATAAAGTTCCATCGAGGGGGTTTCTTGCATAATAATCTTCATTATGTTTTGATGGCAACTCGCATGGGTTGTAATCTGGTTTCTTAATTTATTTTGGCCATATTTTGTCTTAGCTTGACACATACTAGATTCATTTTGGTTCACACTTTAGATTGAGAGCCTATGGTTAATGATCTGCATCAGATCCAGCTCAGTTTGAGGGCCACTAAATTTGTGGTTATTGTTCCTGAGTTTGTATGGTACTTTTTCCCATGGAAGAGTTTTACTCTTAGTTTTGACATCGGCATCAAGATTCATGGCTTCCAGATTCTATCATCATCAGATTATCTATTGTTGCTTTATGGATTCCAGGGTTGTTCCAATTTGGAGTGTTCGAGTGTTCTGTGGCATCGGGTCTGCTGTCACATTATTACGATTCTGATATGGTTTCTTGTAGATAGAAGTATCTTTCCTTGCTTTCCGGATTGCGGTTCTAGTGTTACTCTACAATGTTCTTCCAGTGCTTCTTTGCAGCAGTTATCTCATTGTAGGGGGGGTTGTCCCACTGGGTTTTCCTTCTCTACCTCATTATTGCATTTGTACATGGGTACCTGATCAGGCCTTTTTGTCGGGACCCATTCATGGTTTCTTGCATTCATCTTAGTTTTAGGTGCATGCTTATCTAGTCTCCCTAGGTTGCACTTATGGGGGGGTGTTAGTGTAATTAATATTTAATTACACTTGCATAACTTTACTTAGGTTTTGCTTAGGTAATTAATTAGTTTACTTAATTAATAAGTAAGTTCTATATAGTTGAGCTATTTTTAGGTCAACATTAGGGTTGCATACTATTCTTTTATAAAGCAAATCATCTCATTGTAACATTGAATTCCTGAATATATCATTTTACACATTCGCATGCAAAGCTCTACTTTTTTATGTTTTCTCTTTTGTGGAAGGTGTTTAGGTTTGCATGTATGATCTAGGGTTTCTAACAACACCTTCATGCTGACTAATACAAAAAAATTCACATGAAGTGATCACCACAATACATCACTCATAACTTTATAATTCGTCAAGGCATGTCGGGCCCCATGTGGGCCTGACTAAAAAAAATTTCGTTTTCAAACAAATTTTACCCCCAAATGACTTGACACTACATTTTGAATCATGTGAAGTGAAAAAACGAACTGGGTCCTCATCAAAATCTGTTTTTCGTCACTTTTAGAAAATATGCAAAACTGACCCAGTAGGCTCTGGAATCGTCCTGGGAAGCCAGTCAAATAACCTCGTGAAGCTATGAGAACTTGCAAACTTGTAGTCATTCATTCTAGGAATGCATTGCAACAAATGGCTTAGAAAAAGGAAACCCGAGGAACCGGATATTAATCGGCAAAGTTGCCCAGTCAAGCTTTTTTGAAACAACAGCTGTTCTGAAACAATTAAAACTCACTCAACTACCAATTTATAAAAATAGTGAAACAACTCTTGACGAGCTGCCATAAGACACATGAGTTCATTAGGGTACCCTGAGCACGTGTGCAAAAATAATTTCCATGAAACATCTTTGATCGAAATATAATAACGATCAAAGTTGACCAGTCAAAAAGGTTGTCAGGAATGCAGATGTGAAATTGAACAAACTACATTTGGTTTCAATCTGCTAAAAGTAGCAAATCAAATCATTAGGATCTGAAAACTGACACCCGATATCACTTAGGTATGGATAACACATAACAACATTCATTTTGACATGATAGTCAACTGGTTGCGAAATCCAAGCTCAAACAGGAGGCTATTTTACGATATTAACAATCTGCAAATAGCAGAACAATGCAAAAACCCTCCAGCTTCACTTTTCAAAACCCTGACAAAACTTATCATGGGAAGCTGAAAATTGACATGCAATTTCACATATGTCAATCAAATACGTCTGCAAATGGGTTTTTCTTGGAAATGACAGGCCTCAAATTTTGATTCTCCAAAGTGGGTTACTTAGACTGACCCCTCAAGTGCGCTTCTGAAAGTGCAAAGGCAAAATTCTTGAAATGGGCACCTCAAATTTGCAAATTTGAGAGTGCCAACACTTCCCAACCTGACATTCCTTGCAGACAACATTAATAGGCTTTGTAATGTTTGGCAAATCTCTCACAGATTGAACTAAACTAATTCTCACTAGGCTATCAAAATTGATGTGACACATCCTTCTATTCCATAGCCAACTTTCATTAATCTATGTCATAAATAAATAACCATTAGAACCTTTAAGATGATAAACATTTCCATCTATTCTTCTTCCAGTAGCAACCATAGTTCTGGAGATTTTTCTAATCTCACCTTCATCATCTTAAAATGCAAGATTATAGCCTTTTCTACACATTTGTTCAACACTCAAGAGGTTATGTCTCAAACCCTTAACACAAAGAACATTATCTATATTATGCTTGCCATAAAAACTAATTGAACCTTTTCCACATATCTTAGAAAATGTATCATCTCCAAACTTTACTAGACGTGCTTCATATTTCTTAAGTTTAACAAACTTACTTTTGTCATCGATCATATGATTTGAGCATCCACTGTGAATAATCCAATAGTTCTCCTTTATAGCATGAAGAGCAGTCACCATACCATTGTGACCTACTTCTGAAGCACTTTCCTTCACACATCTCTCAGAGTTAGCAAAATTAGATTCAAATTTCATAGCCATGAACAAGAATTCACTATCCTCATCATCCCCATAGTCAAATTCATCATCAGATATACTAGCATCTTCTCTAACATAATCACTCTTCTTAATTGATTTACCTTTGTTTTCTTTTTTCTTGTCATTCAAATCTTTGTTTGGACATCTTGAAGCATAGTGATCTATCTTTCCACAAATGAAACATTTGAAAGGTAACTGACTTCTATATTTACTAGTACTCAAACCACTAGTAGGCATAGTATATCCAATTTGAACAGACTTCCAAAGTCCAAATCCAAGAGATACCAAGAAACCTTCCATCCTTGTTTTCCAAAAACCACATTTTGATCCATCAGACAAAGGAGAATCCTCTTGTGCACCATCCTAGCTCTACTTCAAGTGGTTAAGATTTATTCCAAGGAACCTTTATTTGATACCAGTTGTTGAATGCACAAGACAAATGAGAGGGGGGGTGAATTAGTTGTACATTAAAACATCAAAACCCTCATTAACATTTGGATCCACATCAACTTAATTAACCCTTAATTTGTTAGAATGATTTAGCATGAAAGAAAATAGCATAAACTAAAACACATCAACACTATACACAATAGAACACCAGATTTACGTGGAAAACCTAGGAAGGGAAAAACCACGATGAGGATTAGCTCACAATAAAAAGTAATTACAACACCGGATACAAAAGGCTAACTTCCCAAAAGATAGAAGGGCTCACTGCCAGATTAAAAAAAGAAGAAAAGAAGAATGTTATAGTGAGAAATCCATCTCAATGCAACAAAGAAGTCCACCACAACATCACTAACATATTCACATCTTTTCTGAATATTGTAAACACCTTCTTCTCATTGCTTCCAGTAATCTAACTTATTAAATCTCACATTACACTTAACAAATTCTCACTTCACAACTCTGCACTTCACATCACATAATCTACATTAATCCTCCATCAATTCAACACTTATTTATACCTTCTTCAACCTTGAAAATATTCTCCAAGGTCGGCTATGCACCTCAACTGTGCAAATTCAAATTAGGTTAGCACCAAAACATTCCCGCAAAGGAAAGGATTGAAGGAGGACCACATCAAACCTTAACTCATACCTCAATTCATTCATACATGTGATGCCACACTTGTAAAATCACCAAAGAAAATATGCAATTAGTGTAAACACCCAAGGCCGGTTGAACCTATGTAAACACCATTAACATTTAAGTGCATGCTTCCTCAAATCCAAAGATGATTCACCAACCACACACAACACTTGAACACAATCTAGAATATTCCACAAACACCCTAAACTTCAAAAAACTCCTTCACAATAAATTTCACTTAAAGAATAAACTCATCCAATTCACCCAAATAAACTTCTAGACACTACAACTCAAGAAATCAACTTGTGGAGAACCAAACCATGAACAACTTCAACTGAAGGTGGATATGAAACTTATCAACACACTTCCATAGCCACAAGATCAAAATCCAAACTGTGGAGAAATGTAAAACAAAACCATTTCTCCTAGACAACACTTCAACACAATTCACACACTGGTGAACACAACTTCTTCTGCACAATGATCCAGACCAAGAAATTTTGGATATAACATATCAGAACTGCACAAGAAGATCTTCAACATTGAAAAAAATGCAGAGCAAAACCAAAACACCACTATGTATACTAGAACAACTCTGCAACACACTATCTTCTCTTTTATTCAAATTTTCTCAAAATCACTTGGAAACCAAGCACCAGAAACACATTCTCATCAAGTTCACCACTTCCCTACAACAACTCAACCATACATCCATAAATATAAGCTTATCAAAGCAACACTAGAGGTTGACACTGGTAGCACTTACTAATGACAACATAATGCAACTAATCAAAGCATCACCACAAAGAACCTTGTAATAGACATCAATGACAACACCAACTACTCATACTTGCAACAAAGTTATCTATTTTATTATATACAACTAGACAAAAAAAGACAAACCCTTAACAATCATAAACTTACTCATCCTCAAACCTTTTAATAATAAGGAAGTTGAGACACACTATTCCTATTACCACCTTAAACCATAGAAAAACTATTTTAGAAAAATCAATCCTTTTATTATCTTATTTTTCCTCTTGGTTTCAATATTTAGCTACCCAATTGAGATGAATGACCTTCATTGTGACCAAACTACTTTTTTGTGAGCTATCAAAGTCTCATCTAGAGGTGAAAAACCTACATCAAAAATTTCTTATGTAACAACATCATCAATTCATCCTAAAAACTAACTTCAAACCATAGTGGTAGTGATTTTCTTTATGAATTCTTTATCTACTCAAAGGTCAAACATAACAACCACAAACATTGGGGAGATATCAAATTTACCTTGTAATAGTGATATACTTTCAAAAATTCATTATCCAACACCCATTAATAACATGAAGTAATAAATTATTATGCATTTTAGTCATTTATATGATATTTTGTTGAGAAAATAGTTCAATTACATCCTTCCATACTTGAGTATGGAATCTAGGAAGGAAATTGAAACACATAAAGGTTGAGATTATTGATTTGCAAAATACCATTGTTACTAATCTACATCCTATGGGTGTCTTTCTATGGAATAATTAGTGTAGAAATATGAAGCTTACATCTAGAAAAGAAGAAATGGTGCACAAAATTATCTTGAATATATTATTGGAATTAGTCAAAGGAAGGAATACTTCTTGCAAGGAGCAAGTTTCCTTGATAACAAGAAGTATGGCAATGGGGGACATGCATACTAGCTTATTATATGGAAAGCCATATAATATTTATTCTGGTATTCAAATGTTCCTAAAAATGCATAACCTGGTGTTTAACAAGTAGTCCCTAGTATCACTATTAGATAAAGGATTATGAGAAGCCTTAGAATTTCTCGAGGTTAAGCTACTAGTAGATAATTGATTGTAGGGAGTATGTGCAACTTTCAAATGCCTTATTGTTCACATGGAGTTCTTGGTCATGCAATTCAATGTCATTAATGCTTTGGTCACTTTCTAATTCAAAGAAAATTAGATATCCAATGTTCAAATGAGACAATTTATTTAGATTAGTTTTTTATGACATGTTCATATGTGAAAAGGCATGGAAGGATTAGATGAAGTACCTAGAATTGACCACTGGGGTTCTAGAGTAGTAACATCTATTTAGAAAAAAATTAAGTGTCAATTAGAGAAAATAAATATTTAATACTTTGGCTATATCAATATTACTAAAGGCATGCAAGTGGATAATAAGAGGATTCAACTTCTTCTAGTTTTTGCATTCTCTACTATACTAATTTTTTTAAGGAGATTTAATAGCTTGTGAGACAATAACAAAGGGATTGTTGTTGAGAATACAAATCTAATCACTCTTGCAAAATTACAAGTAGTGAAGAATACCTCGGTGAGGATAAGTTAATAACACCTAAATTTATCAAAGATAGAGATATAACCATTAAATTTATAGAGATGTTCATACATAGATCCAAGGAAAATAAAGGAAAGATTAATGATCTCATATTCAAGCTTAAATCTACTTATGAATATTTAAAAAAAAAAACCAAATGACACTTTGGGAGGGAAGAGAACAAATTGATGTTGCAATACATTTCTAGGAAAAATAGAATGAAGCAAGGGATGATGAAATTAACAAATAACTAAAGAGATTTATACACTTATAAATTATTTCAATTTAAAATAGTTTCCAAGAATAATAAAAGTTGCAAACATAGAGCCGAGGTTAACTGGGACAATTGGCGAGGTTATCCACACATAAGAGTATGGGTCTTGCAATGGTTTCATCCTCATGGAGATATCAATATGAAGATGGACTTCAAGGATGAAGAGAAAAGAGTAACTCTTCAAGGTAGGCTGAATGGAGTTCTAAGCATGGCTATAGAAAAAGGAAGGGGGGTATATCCTTACAAGAACTAAGAAGCTTGAACCACTCCATGCACAGAGATAACCAAATTTCTATATATAGGTAAGCCACTTCATTATAATATTTTTTGGTTTTTCATGTATCTACTCAATATTAGACTTTGAGTAAGTGCACAAAGATGGGGACCAAAAAGGGGTCTTAAGTGGCCACTTTTTTTTCAATAAAAAAAGATTGACCTTGGATGAGAAATTGAAGATAGTTACACTCAAAATTTTAAGATGCAACAAAAACAAGAGTCGTAGTGCTCTGAATCTACTTTCTAAACTATTTTTTTTTTAAATGGTAAAGATTAAGGGGTTCAAAAAGGGGAGCCACACAAATTGGTCCTATTTTTTTTTCAAATAACAGAACATAGTGTTTGGTGTGCCCCCCTAAAATGTTTTATTTTTAGTATTTTAAAAATTGATTCAATGAGAAATTAGCTAACACCATGTAGTTTATCCTCGATGTTTCTACTATTTTTTGATGAATATATATATTTTTTACTAATTTTTAAAGTAGGCACATCCTAAAAAAATAGAAATTTGAGTGTGCACCCCCTTAAATTTTTTGAAAACTAATTGAATTTTTTTTTTTTAAATGTGTATTAATGGAGTCTAGTTTCTAAAAATGTATTTTATTTGAAATTTCAATGAGCAGTTAAAAAATAAAGTGAAAAATACCAAACGTTGGTTTTTGACAAAAAACAGATACACCGACAAAAGAAATTAAAGATGAAAACCTTAACATACTCAAAATGTGAATAAAATTATATGGTTAGATAGCGAAGAGAGAGCTTAATATTACCATGGTTTTTTTTTTACTTGAAATTGAAATACGTGCAAACTTGATGGGGAGCATGCTCAAAGATTATGTAAATTTTTTTACAATATGCAAAAACATTTCTTTAGATGTTGGAAAGTCACTCCAAGCCTTTGGATTGGAAGCCCAAGGAAAATCCAAGCCAAAGGCTTGGAAATTTCTGAAGCAAAAAAAAGTGTGAGTGCATCATTATAATGCACTCATGTTATTTGAATGCTTTCACATAACGCGGTCACATTATATAACATTATGAAATAAGTATAAGTTGACATTTACATATGGATATTTACTTTCTTATACTTTAAGTTATATTTCATGTATATAGTTTTAGGATGTTTGAGAGTGGTTCCAAATCTCTATGAGTTATAATGCAAATTCTAGTTTTTGGAAGATCTTATAAATTTTCAAATTTAGTTAAATTTTAGGAATCAACATGTCAATTTTTAGTAATCATGAGATCAAATTTTAGTAATCTTCTAGATGTATTATCTTTCTCTCTCTCTTTATCTATCTCACTCATAGTTTATCCCTTATGCTCTAGACCTGTCTCTCTCTCAGTATCTCCATCCCTTTATTTGACTCTCTCTCCCTTGAGCTCACGAACTGCCTCTCTACTTATCCATCCTTCTATCTCTCTCCCTCCCCCTCTCTCTCTTTCCCTCTTTGCTCTTTATCTGCCTCCCTCCCTCCCCCCTCTCTCTCTCATTGTTTATCCCTTATGCTTTAGACCGACCTCTCTCACTATCTATATCCCTTTATCTAACTCTCTCTCCCTTGAGCTCAAGAACTACCCCTCTCTCTCTCTCTCTATCTCCCCCTCTCTCTCCCTGCCCTCCCTCCCTCCCCCCTCTCCCTCTCTCTCCCTCTCCCTCTCCCTCTCTCTCTTTCTCATTCTCTCTATCTCACTTCTCTCTCCCTCCCTTCCTCCCTCCTTCCCTCCCTCTATCTCTACTTCTCTCTATTGCACCTCTCTCTCCCTCCCTACTTCTCCCCCCTCTACTTCTATCTATCTCACCTCTCTCACTCCCCAGTTCTCCCTCCCTCCTCCCCCTCTCTATCCTTCTCTATCTATTTCTCTTTATCTCTATCTCTCCCTCTCTCCTTCCCTCTCTAATCCCTCTCACCCTTCTCTCTCTCTCCCTCTCTTTTTATATATCTCACCTCTCTCTCTCTCTCCCTAAGTCTCCCTCTATTAATCCTTCCCTCTCTCTCTCCCTCCCTCCTTCCCTCCCCCATATTTATTTCTCTCTCTCCTCCCCTATCTAATCTCTATCTCACCATTCTCACTCTCTCTCTTCCCTTCTCTCTTTGTACTTCTATCTATCTTACCTCTCTCTCTCCCTCCTCCTCCCCTCTCTCTCTTCTCTCTCCTTCCCTATATAATTTTTTCTATCTCACCTCTCTCTCCCTCCCCCCTCTCTCCATATCTCTCTCTCTCCCCTTCCCTATCTACTAGAGAGAGAGAGGTAGGTAGAGTGAGGGAGAGGAGAGATACAGAGAAGTAGAGAGGGAAGGAGGGAGGGAGGGTGAGAAAGAGAGAGGGATGGATTGAGGGTAAGAGAGAGAGAGAGGTGAGGGAGGGAGAGGTAAAGATGGATAGGTGAGATAAAGAGAAGTAGAGAGAGAGAGATAGGGCGGGGTGGGAGAGAGGGGAGGGATGGAGTGGCAGAGAGAGAGAAGGGAGAGAGAATGGTGAGATAGAGAGAAGTAAAGAGGGAAGGAAAGAGTGAAAGAGAAAGAGGGGGAGGAAGGAGAGAGATGGGGTAGGTAGAGGGAGGGAGAGGAGAGATAGAGAGTATGGAGGGAAGGAGGTAGGGAGGGAGACAGGTGAGATAGAGGTGTAGAGAGAGAGTGGTAGGGAGTGATGGAGGGAGATGGGAGATAAAGATAAGTAGAGAGAGAGATTATAATCCTCCATTTTTCTTGGGAATCCCCCTACCTTCAATGATTTCATCTCTCTTTCCCAACTCTATTATTATAATTATTGATATGTCCCCTTCCATGGGTAAATTTAGTGCCATAAATGTATCCATCTCCTCACATTTCCCTCTCTTCTTGTCCATTAAATCTATTATTTTGAATCTTATTGGTCATTCCATAGGGGAATAACCAAATTGAGGAATCTTGGGATCTCTATACAAATATAATCCCCAAGAAGCTTAGTAAGGAAGATTCCAATAAGATAAATAAAGGGATTCTAGGGAGGAAGTTGAAAGAACTATAAGGTCTTTTGAAAATAGTAAATCTCTAGACCTCTTGATAGTATTCTAATTGAGTTATACAAAGAAAACATTGAATAGATAAAAACTAACTTAATTAAGGTATACAATAAATCCATTAAGCATGATTCCTTAGGGAAAGATATTAATAGAGGCATCATTAAACTTATTTCCAGAGGAGAGGACACAACTCTTGAAAAAATCTCAAGACCAAATACTCTTATTAATGTGTCATAAAATTATAGTTTTTGTTGGCTCTTGGACTCATTAATATCCTTACCAAAATTATCTTGGAGACACAAATTGGTTTTATAAAATATGGATATATTCTTGAAAATATTTTTCATTTGGGAAGGCCTTAAATGAGCTAGGAAAACTAACCAAGATGTAAATTCATGATGCTTTTGGTTTTTGATAAGGCATACAATAGATTCAAATGGTACTTATCTTGTTTGTGATGGATTTATTTGTATTTACTCCTAAATTTTATATTATGGTTAAGAATCTCTTAAATATTCTCAAGCTTAGATTGACATCAATGGTTCTCCAACTGATCATTTTCCTCTTCAAAGATCTAAAACACAAGGATACCCTCTTACTCTTGCTATACACACATGACAAATGAGAGGGGGGGTTAACTAGTTGTGCATTAAAACCTTCATACCCTTATTAAGTATAAGCATGAATGTAAACAATTAAAAACAACACATCCACAAAAAATCATAATATAACAATAGATTTTTATGTGGAAAACCCTAGAAGAGAAAAACTATGGTGATGATTAACTCACTATATGAAAACAAAAACTAATTACAAGAGGCACACTACCTAGGGATCACTGCCTAGAGGACTCACTATCCAAAAAGAGAAAGGCTCACTGCCAAGGGCTCACTTCCTAAGAAAATCACTTCTAAATTACAAAGAAAAAAATACAAGGAGGTTCACTACCTCAGAGAAATTGGAGAATCCACCATAATGTCTCTTTACTATTTACAACCTTCGGCTCACTATCTCCAACAACTTCTAGCATGCTAAATGTAGGCACCTTCTGCTCAATGCTTCTGGTAGTCTTAGGAATTATTGCTCGCACTCATATCTCAACACATGATCACACATACACTATCCCATGCCACACTCATTTCCAAAATCTTTACCTTGTATGTATACCTTTCTCAACCTCAAATAAACTTCTCTAGGTTGACTTTAATGAAATGTATGCACCTCAAACATACAACCACTAAATAGGTCGGCACCAAACACTTCTACAGTGGAAAGAATCGAGGACCACAACAAGGATTAAATAGGACCCAAATCTACACCAACACACTACACTAGGCTTCCACAAACCACAAATAACGTCTGTAAACAATGCTAACACACTAGGTTGCCCAAACTGACATTAACACTATTAAGCAACCAAATTCACACTTCACTAAGGAAAAAAAATCTTGCAGACCATGTAGCAACATTACATAGCATCTTAAAATATTTCAACACCTACAAAATATCCAAAAACACTAGTGCAAACACATGAAACTAAGAATACTATCATCTTGTGCAACTAGTCAACCTGCCATAGAGATACAACTCATGAACCAAGCTTCCAAAAACACTGACCACTAAAAAAACCAAGGGAAGGTAGATATAGACAATATTAGCACATTCCCAAATCCATAAGACAAGAACATTTAGCATGAAGAAATGCGGAGCAATTCCATTTCTCTCAGATATCTCTCTTGACAAGCCAATGACAATCCAACACACTGTCAAACATATCTCCTGCTGTCTCATGATCCAAAACCTAAAATTCTAGATATAATACCTTCGAAGACCTCTGATAATAAATTTCAAACCGCACAAGCACATCTTCAAGAATGAAGAAATTCAAAGAAAAATACAAAACACTTCCCAATCACCTTGTATAATGTTTATGTAAATTCTCTCAAAAGGACTTGGAAACCAAGTGACCCTGCTGCATCTAAAACACTTGCTCAACACCATACACACAATCTACAATACCTACTCAACACCATACACAACTTCTCAACATATCCATACCAAAGTTTGACATCAATGACAACACCAATGATAACATAGTGCAACAATTTCCCCCTTTGTCATTGATGACATCTGTCGCAAAACCATTAACAACAAAAGAAACTCTGTATATCCAATACTCAAGCAACTCTCCCCTTGAACATTTTTCTCCCTGTGTTTTTAGACTTCTCTCTCTTTCTTTTCTTATTATTCCAGACTTCTCTCCCCTCTTTGACATCTAGTGTAGGAGCACACAGGTGAATGAACAACCAATAGCGTCCATATATATATATATATATATCATTTGTTTTGGTTTGGGTTTGGTTGGTATCTCTAACCAGTCTTCAAAGTTTCAAGGTCTCCATAATTTGACCAAGCTCTAAATCTCGTTGTGATGATGAAATAATCTGATATAAGGTAATTGTGTGCCAACCATAGAAGCATAGACACTTTCAGCCTTTGCCAATATCCTCACAGCCTGAAGTGTGAGCCTTTGAACTAGGTATGGACGTCCATCAAAGTATAAAATAATTTGTAGATGCAAATGCCTTGATGCAAATGTGGAACCATAGACAAGGCATGTGAGGTGTTTGACATAATGTTTTAAAGAAATGGGGACTCGTGGCCTAGAATGATTACAAAATGGATTTGTGGAAATCCCTTAGAACTTTTGGACAAATTTAGTAGACCATAAGTGTTCAAATCCCATTGTGATGAATGAACATCAATAGGGGAGTGTAGTCACCTAAAATTGACCATATCGTGTGACATTCACTTTTGACATCTTAGAACATATTTTATTCTAAACCTCACATAACCACTTTCGTCATCCCTATTATTTAATCTCTAGCCAATTAATTAAATAAATTTAATTAATCCACGTTCCCCAAATAATTTAGATAAATTAAATATTTGTTTAAATTAATCCTTATCCTATCACATCTCTTATAATTTAAATAATTCTAAATTATTTAAAGTATTTCCCTAAATGACTTGATTCACTTTCTAAATCATTTCTCAAGATGACTTCATCACTTTCTAAATCATCTCTTAAGTTAACTCGATCCCCTTCCCATTCTCTTATTTAGTTAACTTGATCCACCTTCCATTTCTTCTCCCAAGTTGCACGATCAACTTTCTAATTCCACTACCACTCACAAAAAGGAAATTTTTATCTCTTCATCCTCCCATCTTCACCTATAAATTAACCCACAACCAAGCCATTTGCATGGATGAGCTTTCAATTACCCTTACTCCATCGAATTATCTCTACAATCTTTCATCTATCTATTTTCATCTTAAAGTTATGTTGCTACAACAATGAGCAACCATCATTCCTCCATCAACAATCCTTCAAAATTTTGCATTCTCATGCGAGGTTGAGAAGAGCAATGGAGATCAATCAAGTTTAGCATGGAGATTGGTTTGCATTTGAATTTATTATTTTTATTTTCATGTTATCTTGTCCTTCATTGTGCATTATTAGGGCTTCATTATAATTTGTTTATGCATTTTCCCTAAATTTTTACCCTAACTACAAGGATTAATAGGAAATATCGTTGGGGTGAATGATAAATTATAGATTAATAAAAAAATTTAAGGGAAAAATGAATGGACAACTAGTTTGATGACATAAATAAAGGAATTGGAAGAGGCATCAATGAGAAGAGGTGGTTGCAACATTTACTAAGAGACAACAAAATTGTAGATGGCATGTGTGCTTGGGTTGAGGCCGTGCATGAGAAGAGAAGGCTAGCCAAAGAATTGCACAGAGCTAGCCGCACCAATTGGGGAAATAAGGAAAGAAAACCCAAAACCAATAGATTTGCCTTTCACATCACCTATATTGGGATTTGATGGGTGCACAACAGTGAATGTGAAGAGTTTATTAAAGAATGCAGATTGAAATACAAGCAAAAGGGGGGTGCCAAGTATTAATGAAGGTGAGCAACCCATGAGAAAAGGTTGGTGGGTTGTGCGTGGGAGAAGGAGGAGTCACCCACATAAGTCCATATTATGTGTTGATTTGAAAAAAAAATAGAGGTTGCAGATAAAGACAAGGGGTTGCAAGTGGGGAAGTGAATTACCACCCTTAGAATGAATAATGAGGGGAGCGCAGTACTAAAGAGTGGTTGCACACATTTATTTGATATCAAAATTGTAACAATAGATAAAAGCATGGGAGGATTGGAATCACTTAGAGATGTGTAGCATTTTCAAATGGGGCTGCCAAACATGAAAACTTGATAAGTCGAGCATGGAGAGGAAAGTTAAAAAACCAAAGATAATATAAGTTGTGTTGTGAGCAATTACAAAGAAGAGAAAGTGCAGAATGTGAAGGATGAGATAACAAAATGAAATGGTGTGAGAAATCCATTGAATGCCAAGAATATCACTTTTGTAATGCATTCGTATTTTGTATTTGAATTGGAATAATAAATCCAATTTTGTTGCAATTCTTGATTTTGGAGAGTTGAATTCGAGCAGAGTTGTGCCTGAGAAGGATTTTGCTTTGTGCTTGAATTGGTGTTTTGGCAGAGGGGGGTACCTTCTTGCATCAATTGGTATTAGAGCCGGTAGTCCTGAGCATGGAGAGGATCCACTAGGACCTACAGGTGTTGCATGAGTAGATCATTGACCGTGAGGTAGTTCACAAGTGTGTGAAGCGATAGAGATGAAGCATGTGAGGAATATTGTGGGTAGAGGAGTCCCGAGCAGTGGAGAGATTGAAGCCATGACATAATGTGTTTTACAAAGTGAGAGTGATTGCAGCAGGCAAGATGGGTTGGGTCGTGAGGAGACCTATGCAGATACTATTTTTGGAGTAGTATTGGGAGAATGTGGAGGATGAAATGTGTGAAGCAATGGAAAAGATGGTTCATTAAAAAGTGAAAGAATATTGGTAAGAGTGAGAAGAAGAGTGAGGAAGATGTAGCCCCTATCAAAGAAGTAGCAACCAAGACATGCCATAAGGAAGGCATGATTAGAGAAGAATAAAGGACTAAGATGAGTAGTGAAGAGGTCGTTGCAAATGGTGAAGAGGATTTGTTGGCCCATTTGCTGACAATTGAGGAAGAATGGGCGATGAAGCTTTTTGGTGTAGCAAAGAAAGAAGAGTGAGAAGTTGTAGCTAATGAGGAGGTGGAAGATGTCACAATGAAATTTGATGTTACAGCTGCAAGAAAAGATGAGGCAAATAAGTTGTGTGATGTTATTTCATTTTCAGAAGTAGTAGTAGAAGGTGAAATGGATAGAGGACAAGAGAATGTAGTATATGTTGCATGGTTGTGTGTAGAGATGGTTGAGGATGTTGCAGGATTTTGGTGGAGGTGGTCGATTAGAGGTGGGTTTGAACCCATGAAGGAGGAGAAGAGTGTGGGCCATATTTGGTGGAGGAGGTTAGAATTTGGTGGAAAAGAGTCCACAAGGGGGAGAAGGAAGAAGGTGCAATGTTGTTAGAGGAAGGTGGTGTACGTTCCAACATGATGCTGGAAAAAGAAAAATGAAGATTGATCTACAACACTTGGATATTGAAGGAGTTCACTGCAAGTTGATGGCAACCTGAAAGAGTAGTGCAACTACTCAACTCTGCTATTGTGGGCCTATGCTCACAATCTTTCTACCCAATGTGTCTAGTGCAGGAGCACATGGGTGAATAAACAATTGGCACAATCTAAATATAAATATATATATATATATATAATATTTCTCGTTTGTTTTGGTTTGGCTTTGGTTGGTATCTCTAACTAGTCTTCAAATTTTCACTATCTCCATAATTTGACCAAGCTATAAATCTCCTCGTGATGAAGAAAGAATTTGATATAAGGCAATTGTGTGCCAGCTGTAGAAGCATAAAAAAGTTTGTTCAGCCTCTACCAACATTCTCATAGCCTAAAGCGTGAGCCTTGGAACTAGGTATGGACGTCCATAAAAGTATAAAAGAATTTGTAGATGCAACTACCTTGGTGCAAATGTGGAACCATCGATAGGGCATGTGAGATGTTTTTTAGAATGTTTTACAGAAATGTGGACTCATGGCCTACAATGATTGCAAGATGGATTTGTGGAAAGGCCTTAGAAATTTTGGACAAATTCAATTGACCATAACTATTCAATTCCCATTGTGATGAGTAAGCATCAATATGGGAGTAATAGGAAAGATCGCTAGGGTCAATGATAAATACAAATTAATAAATATTTTTAAAGGAAAAATGAATGGACAACCAGTCTGATGGAAGAAATAAAGGAATTGCAAGAGGCATCAATGAGAAGAGGTGGTTGTAACATTTACTAAGAGACAAAAAAAATTGTAGATGGCACATGTGCTTAGGTTGAGGTCGTGTATGAGAAAAGAAGGCCAACCAAAGACTTGTGGAGCTAGTCATGCCAGTTAAGGAAATAAGGAAAGAAAACCCAAAACCAATTGGTTGTCCTTTCATGTCACCTATATTGGGCTTTTATGGGTGCACATCAGTGAATGTGAAGAGGTGATTAAAGAATGCAGATTGAAACACAAACAAAAGGGGGAACCAAGTATTAATGAAGGTGAGCAACCCATAGGTGAGGGGAGAGCCCATGAGAAGAGGTTGGTGGGCTGTGTGTGGGATAAGAAGGAGGAGTTGCCCACATAAGGCCATATAATGTGTTGTTTTGAAAACAATAGAGGTTGTGAATAAAGACAAGGGGTTACAAGTGGGGAAGTGAATTACCACCCTTAGCATGAATAATGAGGGGAGCCCAATATTGAAGAGTGGTTGCACACGTTTATTTGATATCAGAATGTAATAGCAGATAAAAGTGTGGGAGGATTTTGGTCACTTAGAGAAGTGTAGCATTTTCAAATGGGGTTGCACAACTTGAAACCTTGATAAAGCCAATATGAATTGCGTTGTGAGCAATCACAAAGAAGAGAAAGTTTAGAATGTGAAGGATGAGATAACAAAAGAAAATGGCATGAGAAATCCATTGAATGTCAAGAATAACACTTTTGTAATGCATTTGTATTTTGTATTTGAATTGGAATAATAAATCCAATTTTTTTGCAATCCTTGTTTTTGGAGAGTTGAATCTGGGCAGAGTTGTGCTTGAATTGGTGTTTTGGTAGAGGGGGGTACCTTCTTGCATCAACATCAATGGCAAAGGGAAATAATTGCACACTTCACTTCAGACACAAAATGTGCTCCCCCTAACTGCACCAGCCAAAAACATCACTACCTGCTCCCCCTGAGAGGTACCCTCCATTAGTCTAGGACAAAGAATACATTTTGAATTTATCCCTTGGACAGATGCACAATCTTATGCATCTAGTTGAAAGGAAGGGAAATAACCCCTAGCTTATGTCTGAGATACACAAATGTATCTTTTGGAAGAGCCTTCATGAAAATGTCTGCTATTTGATCCTTTATAGGCACATACTCCAACTTTACTTCATTCTTAGAAACTTTCTCTCTCAAAAAGTGATACCAGATAGAGATATGCTTTGTTCTTGAATTCATTACTAGATTTTTTGAAATTTTGATAGCACTTGTATTATCACACAAGATAGGAATAGGTTCATCATGTGATATTCTAATATCCTTCAATGTTTGCTTCATCCATAACACCTATGTACAACAAGATGCTACAACAATGTATTTTGCCTCTACTATAGATAATGACACTAAATCTTGCTTCTTACTTATCCAATAAATTAGCATGTTTCCAAGGAATAAATCACCTCCACTTGTACTAATTCTATCATCCACAAAACCTGCTCAATTTGTATCTATATAAGCACTCAAAGAGAAATCAAAATCCTTAGAATACCATAGACCATACTCTGGAGTGCCCTTCAAATATTTGAATATCTATTCTACTACTACCACATGTTACTCTCTAGGATCTTCTTGAAATCTTGCCACAAGACATATGCATTCATAATATCAGTTCTAGTTGCAGTTAGATATATTAATCTACCAATCATGGATCTATACTTAGTTTGATCTATCTTAGGAGATTCATCATTTTTTATTAATTTACAATCAGCAACCATGGGAGTACATACTGGTTTAGAATCCTCCATCCCAAACTTCTTTAACATTTCCTTTGCATATTTTGATTGTGAAATGGATAACCATTTTTTGATTGACTAATTTGTAGCCCAAGGAAGAAATTCATCTTCCCAAGCATTGACATTTCAAACTCATTTTGTAGCTCCTCTGTAAAATTCTTACACATGGTCTCATTTCCTCCAATTATTATATCATCAACATACACAACCACAATTAGGATTTGATCTTTCTCAACCTTGAAGTAAAGGTTGTTGTTTGCAGAACCCTTTTTGAATCCTTATTGCAATAAGTATCTGTCTAATCTTTCATACCAAGCTCTAGGAGCCTATTTGAGCTCATATAATGCCTTCTTCAACCTGCAGACCATATCAGGATCTTTTGACAACTAAAAACCTTCTAGTTGTTCAATGTACACTTCTTCTTCTAACTCACCATTCAAAAATGTAGACTCTACATCCATCTGATATACCTTGAAATCTTTATGTGCCATAAAAGCCAAAAACATCATAATAGCCTCCATTCTTTCTATTGAAGCAAAAGTCTCTTTGAAATCTATTCCTTCCACTTGTGAGTAGCCTTTACACACAAGCCTACCCTTGTTTCTGATAACTTATCCACCCTCATTCAACTTGTTCCTGAAAACCCATTTAGTTCCTATCAGATTCTTATTTTCTAGTCTTGGGACTAGTTCCCATATCCGATTCTTCTCAATCTGCCTCAATTATTCTTCCATAGCATTGATCCAGTTTTCATCCTTGCATGCTTTAGTAACTATTTTAGGTTCTGTCTTAGAAAGTAGACAAAAAATTACTCGTTCCTCTACCATAGCAACTTTTATTCTTTTTAGCACACCTTTGCTCTTTTCTCCAATTATTTGATCCTCGGAATGGTTTTTTTGCACATATTTGGGAGTCTTAGGGTTCTTTTTCAGAGCTTCTTCCTCTTCCACTAGCATCTCTTTTTCTTCTTCTCTACAAAGGGTTTCATCAGATTCATACCCTTCTATTAGCACTAATTTTTGATGTGATTCTTCATCCACTTTGACACTTACACTTTCAATTATCTTCTTTAGTCTATTGTTGTAGCACCTATATGCCTTGCTCTTTGTATATTATCCAAGGAATATTTATTCATATGATCTTGCATCATAATTTCCTAAGTTTTTTTCACCCCTCATGATATAAAATTTACTACCAAACACTATGAGATGTTTCATAGTAGGAGTTTTTCCATACCATAGGTCATAGGGGGTCTTTGAACTATTCACTCTTGCTTGTCCTGTATTGAGAATGTAGCTACTATATGAATAGCTTCTCTCCAATAGACATCTGGTAGATTTTCTTCCTTCAACATGGTTCTTGTTTCTTCTTAAACTATCTTGGTCTTCCTCTCCACAACCCCATTCTATTGTGGAGTCATAGGAGTTGGTAAATGTCTTTTTATCCCATGATCTTCATAAAAATTGTTAAACTCATTTGATGTGAACTCACCACCCCTATTAGACCTTAAGCACTTGATTTAAATGCTTTGAACTTATCTAGAGCTTCTGGTTTCTATTTTAGAAAGGCTTCCCAAGTCATTTTAGAGTAATAATCTATTAACAACGTAAAATACATGTCACTTTGAGGGTTTCTTGTTCTGGTAGGTTCGCATAGGTTTGTATGCACCAACTCTAAAGTTCCTATAGTAGTATGTTCCTTAGTTTTGAACATGTTCCTTGTTTGTTTTCCTAACTGACACTCTTTGCAAATTGCATTGATAAGCTTTTTAATTCTTGGAAAATCTCTCACAGCATGAGTAGAGTCGATCTTCACTAGGCTGTCAAAATTGATATGACCCATTCTTCCATGCCACAACCAACGTTCATTGATTTTAGTTATAAAGTACATACCACTAACACTTTTGAGTTGATAAACATTTCCTTCTATCCATGTTCCTCCTACAACCAATATTCTAGATCTTCTTTTTCTAATTTCACAACCATCATCCTAAAACACTAGATTGTATCCTCTACTACACATTTGTCCTATATTGAGAAGATTATGTCAGAGACCCTTGACATAAAGAGCATAATATGTCTTATGATTTCCATCAAAACTAATTGAACCTTTTCCATAGACTTTGCATATATGTCATCACCAAACCTAACACAACCACCATCATATTTTTTTAGATTAAAAAACTTACTCTTATCACCTATCATGTGATTTGAACATCTGTTGTAAATTATCAAGTAGTTTCTCTCCTCTCTTGAATGAAAGATAGTCAACATAGTTCCTTCAATGTTGTGACCTATTTTCAAAGCAACTTCCTTCACACATCTCTTAGGGTCAGTAGAATTAGTTCCCACATTCAAATCCATGAACACGCATTCATCACTTTCATTATCTAAGAAGCTTGGTTCTTCATCATCACTATCTTCTTTAACAAAATAACTCTTCCCTTTATGATATTTATGTTTATCATTTGAAACTTTATTTGGATATTTTGAAGCAAGGTACCTATCTTTCCACAATTGAAACACTTGAAATGTAACTTACCTTTGTATCTTCCAGTGCCCTTTTTCAATCTTCTTACCAAATTTGCTTCTAGTTCATCAAAATCATCCAGTTCAAATTCATCATTCTTCTCTTTCTTGTTGACTTTAAAAGAAATTTCTTTCCTTGGAGCATATTTGTCAAAATCTCTTTATTCAAAATTAGTTAAAGAGCCAAGCAATTGATATCTATTATATTGATCTTGATTCTAAGCTTCCTCAATAGCAAAAAATTTAGCACTATAATATTTAGGAAGAGTTCTCAATAACTTTTCCACAACTTCATTTTCCTTTAGCTTTCCACCAAGACCATTGATGGAATTGACAATTTCATCCACCCTGTGCATGTAGCCTACAATATCTTCATCCCGTGACATCCTTTAGGGTTTCAAATTTGGCCTTGAAATTCTGCATATTTGCTTGTTTGACCGTATCATCTCCTTCATAAATTATTTTTAACTTCTCCCAGACTTCTTTAGTAGTTTTGCAGCTTATAACCTTCATAAGTTTTGAATCTGAAAGGCCAATCAAAATAGCATTCCTCACTTTTCCATTATTCTCATACTCCTTGGTCTCATCGTCACTTATTGCAGGAGTATTAGGCATAATATATCCATTTTCGACTGATTTTCATATGCCAAACCCTAATGGGGTGAGAAAGGCTTTCATCTTGGCTTTCCATAAGGCATAGTTCATTCCATCAAACATAGGAGCTTTGACACCATTCTTGTGCACCATCTGGATCTACCTCAAGTGGTTAAGCTTCTTCCAAGGAACCTCTTCTCTAATACCAATTATTAGACACACAAGACAACTAAGAGGGGGGTAAATCAATTGTGTATTAAAACCTTCAAACCCTTATTAAGTATTAACATGAATGTAAACAATTGAAACAACACATCCACAAACATTCACAATAGAACACCATATTTTATGTGGAAAACACTAGAAGGGAAAACCATAGTGAGGATCACATCACTATATGAAAACTAAATCCGATTACAAGAGGCGCATTGCCTAGGGATCACTACCCACATGACTCAATGTCCAAAAAGAGAAAAGCTCATTGCCAAGGGCTAACTGCCCAAGAAGATCAATTCTTCTAGATTACAAAGAAACAACTACAAGGGGGTTCACTACCTTAGATCAACTAGAGAATCCACCACAATGTCTCTTTACCATACACAACCTTCAACTCACTATCTCCAACAACTTCTAGCACACTAAAATGTAGACACCTTCTACTCACTGCTTCCAGTAGTCTTAGGAATTTTTACTCACACTTAGATCTCAACACATGATCACACATAGATTATTCCATGCTAAACTCATCTCTAAAAGTTGTATCTTGCATATATACCTTCCACAACCTTGAATAACCTTCTCTAGGTCAGATTCAATGAAATGTATGCACCTCAAACATGCAAACACCAAATAGGTTAGAACAAAACACTTTTATAGTGGAAATAAGTGATGGTGGACCACAACAAGGATTAACTAGGACCCAAATCTACACCAATCTTCCACAAAGAACAAAGCACATCTGCAAACAATGCTAACACACCAAGTTGGCTAAACCAACATTAACACTATCAAGCGGCCAAATTCACACTTCACCCAAGGCTGAAAACATCTTGCAAACCATGTAGCAATATTACACAACATTCTAAAATATTTCAACACCAATAGAATATCCAAAAACACTGGCACAAACACATGAAACTGAGAATTCTATCATCCTATGCAACAGGTCAACTTGCCAAAGAGATACAAATCATGAACCAATCTTGTGGAGCAATTGAACACTAAAAAACACCAAGGGAAGGTAGGTACAAGAAATATTAGCATATTCCCAAATTTGTAAGACAAGAAACTTCGACATGAAGAAATGTGGAGCAATTCCATTACTCCCAAATATCTCTCTTCACAAGCCAAAGACAGTTCAATACATTGTCAAATATATCTTCTACTACCAAACGGTCCAAAACCTAAAAATATAGATATAACCCCTTCAAAGACCTCTAATCATCACTTTCAAACTACACAAGCACATCTTTAAGAATGAAGAAATGCGGAGCAAAATACAGAACACTTCCTAGTCACATTGTACAATCTTTATGTAAATTTTCTCAAAATAACTTGGAAACCAAGTGACCCTGCTACATCTAAAACACTTGCTCAGCACCATACACACCCTCTCAGAATATTCATACCAAAGGTTGACATCAATGACAACATTGATGGGAACATAGTGCAACAACTCTTGCACTATTTATAATTATCCTAGATGCTTTATATTATATACTAAGAAATTATATATATGTTCCATTGGAAAAGGGTATTTCATTGCCAAACAAGGAAAACTTGATTAATATTTTTTTATTGGATGATACTACATTATTCTCTAACTTGATACAAGAAAATTCTGATATTTTTGTGAAAAAGGCCTAATATATACTATAAAGCCTTTAGTTCAAAAATATCTAATAACAAATATTTTATCCTCAATTAGAGAGAATCCCATCTTAAGTGGTTATAAAAAATGAACTTGAAATGTGTTGAACCTAACAAAATTATCAAAATTTGATCATTCCATTTACTATTGACCCTTTATTGAAAGAGACGTGAGAATGGATGTTTAAGAAAGTTGAGTTCATAAAAAAATAAAATGTGAGAATCAACTTCTTTCTATATACTTGGTAGAATATAGATCTATCAAAAGGTCATTCCTTCAAATTATATATGATATTCTACATCTTGATTTTTTGGATTTGACAAGTTGAGAAAGTTTGGAAGATTATGAGGAAAAATAGATGGTTAGAAAATAAGGGGAATAAAATAGATATGATGTAAAATAGGGATGGTGTTGTCTACCTAAATCAATGGGGGATTTAGTTCTTAAACAAATCAAGTTGCAAGGTATTACTCTTATATAATTAAATGGATTATTAAAGCCTTTGATGGGAACAAGCCCTAGAAATATCAAATAAGAAATAATAGGGCATTGATAGTCCATATGAAAGGTAGAAATTTGAGAGGCATACACTTGTGTGAATTATTATAAATGGAAATACATTTTTTAAACCATTTGGGTGTAATATTTTCTATGTAATTTGAAGAGCCCGGGAGGTGGTTAAGAATCTAACTATTAGGTAGGAGAATTTTTCTATACAAGATAGGAATTTGACTAGATTCAAGTCTATTTTTTGAAGCTTGGATGGAAAAATCAATTACTTGTTCTATATTAAGGTTTATCTACTTTAAATTTTTGGCATGTAAAGGGATTAAGGAGTTTAATGGTATTTTTTCTAATGTGTAGCTCTTGAATTGGGATTAGTTTCAATGCATTTAGTATCCAAATCTTATATAAGATTTTATTTTTTAAAGCTTTCTAAAAATCTATGTTTTGTGTTAATTTTCTAAAAGTATTGATAACTTACACTAATTGTACATATTTTTTAATCTACTTTCCAAGAAAGTGTATTCAATGTTGGATGACATCTAGTAGGTTTTTAGTAGTCCTAACCTTATGTGGAATATAGACCTATCCAAAGATAATTGGTTTGCAATTATAAACGTGGTATGGTAAAATAGTTTAGAACCAAAAAAAATTATTTAAGTGTTGTCTTCTTCTTAAGAAACTATAAATTGATTATATTTGTGATAGTGTAATAATGTAGATACTTTTGAACAAATTTCCTTTGAATGCAAGTATGATCATATTATTTGGTCTACCTTTCTAACAGTTGTATGGGTTCGGAAAATAAGAATATTTTTTATGAAACAAAATCTTGTTTGGTTATTTGAATGCCTTGATGATGTCCATAGTAATTTTTGGTTCATCTTGTCCATTGACATTATTTTTCATATTTGGAGAGGTAGAAATAATAAAGTATTCTATGAAAAAGGGAGATGCCTTGTAGAGTCTCTCAGTGAACTCACTCTTTTTGTATTATTATGTAGGTTACTAGTCTTGGAAATCCTCCACATAGTTTTTTTAACTTGATGAAATATTGTTCAATAGAAAAGAGAAAAAAGCCTAATTTTGGCCTCATGATAGAAGAGTTATAGATGATCAATTTATTAAAACTATATTAATAAATAATAGGAATATTTGTAGATCCATGCATTTAAATTATCCACTAGGTCTTCTCTTTTTAGGCATATATTTATCTAGATCTATCCTCAAAAAATCTAGGATATTAAAATGGTACATGCCCAAACACAAAAAATCTTGCCATTCATGGCGTAAAAGAATATGATTTAACTATTGATAATATAGAATATGTTGATGTTAGAGATGAAGCTAAGCCAATTATCTTAATCTTAGACTATGATACATACATGAACAATAATAACATAAAATGCTATTGAGAATAGTCTTATGTTTTATAGTTTGATCTCATTGAAATAATGTAATCATGGTCAATAAAGATGTTGATCTTTTTTATAGATTTTATTCCCCTAGGATTTTTGTATGGGGAGTTTTGGTGGCTTCTCTCGCATATTAGATTTTTTTATTTTGTGTTGGTATTTCAAAATATTAGTCTTTATTGTTGTATTGGCCTAATAGTCCATCATATATTATAGATTATTTTTTGATGAAAACTATTTTTATTTTAATACAAAGTTGAGATGGATTAGGGTTACTTGGAAATTGGATCAATATAAAATTTGACTATTGTAACACTATGAAATAGACTTGTGATATGAAATCTAAAATTAGACTAGGGATTAGAGGCACAATTAAGATATGATATTTTAATTGCTAGAATAGAGTCATATTAGTGATCTAAGGCATCTAGCGCGATTTTTCCTTGGAGGTGATATTACATATACTAATATTCAATACCTACAAAAGATGTTTTCATGAGTGACATTTCTATTATGAAAACATAGTGCTGCTAAAAAGCAACATTTGAAGCACACTCTATATTATTAAAGATTGAAACTTCACTAACCCTAAGTTACTCCTAAATTAATTTAACAACAACGAAAAAAAAAAAATAGTGATAATGAATGTTGATGACTTGGTCACTAAATATGTTAAGATTTGATGTAAGCAAATATGTGATGCTAACTATGTTCAATTGAGCTAAGTTTGATTGAACTTGAGCCCAATACATGACTTTGCTAACATGACAAGAAATGGGGCTCTAGAGTATTTTGAGCTAAATAATTTGTATAAGAGTCTTCATTTTAAAATTAGGATGAGAGAGAAAGAAAAATTCATTTAAAATTCACTTGATATAATTGAGAATGGGTGAAATATTTAATCTTGATTTGTATTCTATGTCACAACTCTACTTCAATTTAGACGCGTAACTCTTGTCTCATTTATTAAGTTTAGATTTAAAAACAAGTTTGATACATTAACATTCTTCAATTTTTCATTTCTAGATGCTTCATTTGAGACCTAATTCTTATGAAAATTGAAACTAAATTATATATAGAGTAGCTTTGCTTGTCTTCCAAACTACAAGCAATAATTATGAACAATGGTAGAATGTGGTACCAAAATAATGGTAGTTCAATATAGTGCATATTCTACTTCTGAGAAACAAACCTTAGAACACTATTGCAAACATTTCCAGACAACCACAAAAGTAGTAGGCATACAGGAACCACCAATTCAATATATACCAAGACTTCCCATGTTTCCTTTTTTCAATAATGTAACATTAAAATCTACAACATATGCAATTGACATTCCACTTTGACAGTTCATCAATCTTCTCACTATTGACATACCTTTGACATATATTTGACATCAATGACAACACTATGTTCAACAAATATCTTCTCAATCATTTGGAGAGCTTGGGAGATGGTTAATCATCTAAGTATTATGTAGGAGAATTTTTCTAGACAAGATGGGAATTTGACTAGCTTAAAATCTATTTGTTTGAACCTTGGATGGAAAAATAAATTACTTGTTCTATTGTAAGATTTCTTGTAACATGCCCAATGTTTTTAACCTTTAATTTTACCTATGTTTTGACCCACATGTGAATAGTTCAACATAAAGCAATAAAAATTTCCTTTTCAAATTAAATAACAAGATGCACATTCAAAATAATCCCATTTCAAACTCCCATTGCATTTATAAGGAAACATTACATAATCCCATGTAACAGTTTCATATTACATAATCCCATGTAAAGATAACATTTTTCAATTACAATTCCATAAATAGAGATACATGAATACATACATAGCTTCCAAGAGCTTTACAGAAATAGAGTAAAAATGGTCAAAATATCCTTGTTGGCATACATCCTCAAATTTTGGTTTCCAACTATATGAGGGAGAGTATCACTCAAGCACTTTTCTGCCAACCACAGACTTACTATGGTCCCCCACACATCTACCTAATTGGTAAGATGGACCCACCCTTCGATGAAGAGATTGGTCTGGTAACCTCATAATACTATCCTTCCTGAGCATGGTTTTGTGTCCTACATAACTAAAGCTACCATACATTGGCTACAACCTACATGCATGACATTCCCATCTTAATTATGCAAACTTGGCTCACAATGAACCGACAAATGTAATGAGTGGATACTTACACTACTTTGGCCAAAGATTTAGTATATAAATACAATCACTCAGTTATTCGAGTGTATTCATATGCTCACCCACCCCTTAGCTTGATTTGGTATATGACCACTCATTATCTTCTCATTCATAACATAATTTCAACCTAAAAGGTGATGACTTAACTAAGTGACCACTAGGTTTCTCTAATCCATGTATTATCCTAACCTTGGGATCAATCAAACTAACCATACATGTACATATAATATTGCAAACTAAAATTTTCAACATATTACTTCAAGATCATACTTAACACAAGCATATATACATTCTATGACAACCTAGGTATTATACTAATACAGTATGATTATCTCATTTAGCAAACACAACCATACAATTTCCAACATAGGGATAAATATAAATAAAAGAATCAACCATCATGATTTCACCAAAATAAGAATTCACCAAAGATCATGCAAGCTCACCCAAATAAGAAATAACCAAAGTTCAAGAAATCATAACATATAATTCATCTTTTCCTCTAACACTTGCATTCATAAACAAATACGATTTCAACGTAAAAGAATAGAGAAGTAAATCAACATGCCTGGAATTATAGCTTCCAATGAAGATTATGCTTCCTAAGCTTAATTCTCACAATCATGCTTGTTGTTCCTTCTATAGTCAATCTATCTCCAATATTACCCTTTCTCAAAACTCTCAACAAACTACAAACTCACAAAGAAAATTCTATTTTCTCACTAATGCACTTAGCAACTAATTTGCACAAAAAACTATAGCAATGAACTTCAAAAGAATGATAACGAATGAATGACCAAAAGGCTAGTTGCCTCTACTTATACTAAATTATGATAAAATTATTGCTGCAAACTAGCTCTACAATTCATCATCTTTTCTCTTCCAACTATCATCACTTAACAGTAAAAACTAACTTATCCTCTAAATCTTTGTACTAAGTATACATTCTTCTTTGTTATATTTATGTATGAATTATCACAATCACATACAAATATATATATATATATATATATTATGTATATACTCATCGATTAGCACATAAATATAAAATAAATGAAGAAGAACTTATACTTAATACAAAGATTTAGACACATAATCCTAACTGAAAAAAATCACAAAATCAAAGACCAAAACCATAACCATAACAAATCATCCCCAAACTATGACCAAATTTTTACTTACGAGTTCTCGAACTAACTCGACTCAACTTGACCATTTAAGGGTATGTGCAGGATCATCATGGAAAAAACAGGTCCTTAAGTGGCAATAAAAAGACAAAAAATCAGAGTTAGACAACTTGACGTAAAAATTTGAATAAGTTATCTATATTATTTCAAAAAAATGTAAAAATAGAATCTGTACCAAATTGAATGTTGTTTCTAAACTACTAGACTTTTATTTTTTTTAAATATATATATTTGGTGAAAATTTGAAATTTGAATGCATTAGTATTTAAATTTCAAGGTAAAAATAAGAAGTAGGTGTCTGTCTGACCACCCTAACCACAATAAAATGATAATAATTTTTTTATAATATTTTAGATATAAGTAGAGGACTCATGTGCCGATGTGATGAATATTTTTCTATAATTTTTTTCCAAGTAAATAATTAATTATGAATTTTTTATTACAAATTTTAAAAAATATAAAAGCTCATCTGTCTAACCACCTTAACTTGGTCAAAAATTCATGAAATTCAATATTTTTTTTTTAATCCTATAGTATGCGAAGCATAGAATGTGACGCATTTTTTGGATTCAAAAAATGTGATACCGTTTGAAAGTTATAGATGTTTTCCAATCAGCCTATCAATCAGAACTTTATTCGTAATTCTAATAGAAAATGAATAATAATTATATATTAAATTCAAAGTAAAGCATAATTTATATTGGTGGAAATCTGAGAATCTCCTCTAAAAACCCTTTTCGTTTCATCAATTTTGGGTAAGAAAAAAGTCATCAGCCACATGGGCCATCATATGGCTTACATATTGCCACTTTTTGGTCCATCATGATCCTACACATACCCCAAACTAGGATGTGAGTGTGTGATAGCTCAAATAGGCATATTAAGGGTTACCAAACTAAGTTCTTCTCCTGAGTGATACTCCCCCTCTCTTTCAGAGGCTTGATTCTTTTCTTGCATCCAACTTAGTGCATCACAATAGTAGTTAGTCAATAACATTACATTCATATGCATCAAACATTTTCATCTTCAAACCATTTAAAGTATCATATTGCATAGAAAATTTATTCATCACATTTTCCACCAAAATATACAAAACATAATTATGTATTAAATCATTTTAACTCATTAAGTAACAATAAATGGTAATAAAATAATGGGGTATAACATATTCCCCCTTGTGAATCATCATCCCTAATGATCTTAAGTATCAAACATAAAATTTAAAACATAGCAACATTATTTTAAAAAAATTTCAAAGACTAGAAAAACATGAGGAAACTTTTGCTTCATCTCAGCATAGTCCTCCCAAGTGGAAGAATCTTCTACATATTTATCCCACTGGACCTTGCATTACAGAACCTCTCTATTCTGTAGGTGAAGCCTACACATTTCGAGTACTCTGAGATGCTCGATTGTTACCACTCCTGGGTTCTATACCTATAAAGGATTCCAATCAATAACATGATTATCCCCTAGCATGTACTTCTTAAGGTATGACACATGAAAGACATTATGCATCCTAGCAAGAGTTGGTGGCAAAGTGATTCAATAAGCTACAAGGTTAACTTCTTCGAAAAAGACCTACGCAATGTGGAGCTAGTTTGGATAACTTCCCAAACTTTATAGAACTCTTGTGAGGTTTAAATCTTAACAAAAAAATTTATCCTACCGAGAAATGTTTGGGTACTCGCTTTGAATCTGCATAACTCTTCTACATATCATTAGCTTGTGCTAGCCTTCACCTAATTATACTTTCTCCTCCATTTCAGATAACATTTTTGGCCCAAGGATTATCCTATCCTCTAGCTTATCCCAACTAATAGGAGTTTGGCACTTCCTTCCATACAATGCTTCAAATGAAGGCATCTTAATTGCGGAATGATAAGAGTTGTTATACACAAGTTACACCAATAGTAGGTCATCTTCCCACGTGTATTGCTAATCCATTCAGTACATTCTCAATAGATCCTCTAGCACTTGGTTCACCCTTTCAATTTTTCCATTAGTTTCAGGATGATATGTTGGACTTATGTTCAACTATGTCCCAAGTGAAGAAAACAAGGTTTTCCAAAACCTAGATGTCACATGAGCATCCCTGTCAGAAATAATCTTCCCAGGAATTCCATATAACCTAATTACCTCTTGATTAAAATTTTGAGCTATAATAGGAGCTCAATCTATTAAATTCCCTAGAATAAAATGAGCCACCTTCATAATCTTATCCACTACTACCAAAATGACATTATGCTTATTCCTTGACATTGGAAGACCTTGCACAAAATCAATACTAATGACTTGCCATTTTATTTTTGGAACTTCATGAGGATACAAAAGTCCTACAAGATGATGATCTACCTTCACCCTCTGATACTCTAAGAAACTTGCTACGAATCAAGTGCAACATCCCTTTTCATTCCTTTCCAAAAATATAATGGATTGACATCAACCATTAACTTAGTTACTTCGGGATGTCTAGAATAAGGTGCGGTATGAAATTCTTTCCACACTATATTCCTTACTTCCTTAGAGTTAGACACATAGATTCTTCCCTTAAACCTTAATAAACCATCAGGTTCAAAGTGAAATCCTTCATACCTTAGGTCTTGTGTATTGTCCAAGAGTGCTTGCTTGACTTGTTCATAATACTCATCACCCTCAGATTTTTGCAACACTTGACCCTTGAAATCAATTTGAATTGATATCATTGAGGAGATATGTCTCTTATGACTTAGGGAATTTGCAACTCGATTTTCCTTGCCCTTGATATAGTTGATATTAAAATAATAATCAGACATCAATTCTAGCCATCTCCTTTTTTGTGCATTCAGATTTCATTGGGTAAAAAAATACTTCAAACCATGATGATCGATCTTCAGTTCAAAAGGTTTCCCCAACACATAGTGTCTCCACATCTGTAATGCATGGACAACTGCTACCAATTTTAAATAATGTGAAGCATAGTTTTTCTCATAGAGCTTCAACTTCCTAGACTCATAGGCTATGACTTTCCCATCTTGCATTAATACTACACCCAAAACTTCTCTTGAAGCATCCATGATGACAATAAAATCACCATTAGGATCAGGTACTTTCAGAATTGGAGCTATGGTTAACTTCTCCTTGAGTCGACCAAATGTCGCTTGACATTTCTTTGACCATTCAAACTTCTTCTTGTGTCTTTTTAATGAAGTAATGGGAAAAGCTATTCTAGAAAAATTTCCCACAAACTTTCGATAATAACCAACTAGTCCCATAAAGTTGTTAACTTCTAGCACATTCTTTGGCACTGGCCATTCAAGCACTACTTTAATTTTTGTTGGATCAACTACAATCTCGTCAGTTGAAATCACATGACCTAGATACTGCACTTTATTTTGAAGCAAGGTACATTTCGAGAGTTTTCCATAAAGCTTATGCTCTCATAGACATTGGAGAACAATCCCTAGATGTTGGAGATGTTTCCCTTCGTTCTTGGAGTAGATAAGAATATCATCCTGTAGACACTGGAAAATGTCCTGAATGATATCATACACTTGAATAAGGTATACTAACATCATTTCCTCTCAAATCCATCCTCTTTTCGCTTAATTGTAAATTAGCTTAGCTATTTAATTAATTGTATCATTTTCATCTATTAACCTAACACATCAAATCAGGTTAATTCACCCCCTTTCATGCTAACATTTCATCTCATTAAATTAAATAAATCAAACTATTTAATTTAATTCCCTAAGTCATATTATTTAATTAAATAACCCTAAGTTATTTAATTAAATGTCATCTCACCTCTCTCCATTCATTAAATCATTTAATTTAATGAATATCACTTTACTCCTCTAGAAACCCCTAATTATATGATTAAACATTGTTTAATTAAAAATTAATCTAATTTTCCTCCAAAAGGGGAATATTCCCATGGAATATTCCTTATCCCCTTTTTTTCACAATTAAAACTTTGTTTTAAATTGAAAATTAATCTTTTTCCTCACCCATGAATATTTCAACGAATATTCTTTCTCCTCCAATCATTTAAGAAAGGGAATATTCTCACTTGCCTTCTTGAGCAAGCTAAACTTGAAACTTCTTGTGCAAGTTAATTTTTGTCCTCTTAAATAGGTCAAAAGCATGTTTGTTTGGAACAAATGGGAACCCTTGATTAAATCTCATCTTGCATTCTCACCCCTTGATGAGAATCCATGATATGTGCCTCCTATTTCCTCCATCCTTGACCGTTGATTAATATTTTTGATCTCAACCCTTCATTTCTCATTTTCTCTCCTATAAATAGAACACTATTTGGAGACAAATAGATCCATCTTTCAATTGAAAACTTATGTTGTTGAATTCACTTGCACTCACACTCATACTTTGCTCACATTTAGCATATTTTAGTTCATTTTAGTTGCATAATAGCTTTAATCTTCCATTAATGGATTCCATGCATCCATCTTAGCTTGTTTATAAATTAGGGTTTGAATCTTTTAGCTTAGAATTAGCTTATATTAGCTTAGAAATTGCATATTTAGATCAATTTTAGCATAAAATCATGTTAATTTAGCTTGCATCATGTCTAAATCAGGTTTTCATCACTTTATCACAACGGTTTCATCAATTGTCTTCCATAGAATCGATTGAAAAAGGCTCACAAATCATGGGATTGCGAAAGGGTCCTTATTCCACATCAACATGATACCAATTCCAAAATGGGATAAGTTTCAAATGGGGTAGAATAGACATTTCAATGTTTTATATTTAGAATGCTTCATTTCAATAAATGTTTAGTTTATCTTTTATTTGAATGATCTTGTTTGGAATATTGAGTATTAGAGGCTACATTATGCTTCGATTCATCATGGATCAAGCATGATCAACCCATGCTAACATCCTCAGTCTCACATTCTGGTGCTAGGAGGGCAAACCGATAATTTAACTAAGTTTTATCTCAAATTTTGTTTGTTTTACTTTTTTGTAGGATACAACAACTCCCAAATCAAATACAAGGATGCCTTTGAAGTGCATCACCATATAGTGACGCTATCACCATTTCAAACTGTGACACCGATCAAATTCCCTAATGTCGATTAAACAGATAGCGATGCTAATTAAATATAGAGGTATCAAATATTTCAAAGGGTGACAACCCAAATTCACTAGAGCGATGCCCAATCAAATTGTGATGCTATCGTGCTCTCTATTTTTTCCATAGAGTGATGCCCAAATTCACCAAAGTGACACCCAAATGAAAAATTGTGATGCTATCGTGTGCAGTGATGCCCAACTCTAGTAAGAAGTTTAACGATCATTTTTTGACATCTACTTTAATTTTCTCAATTCATCAGATAACTGATGCACTTCTAACATTGTTCTAGTCATTAGACTAATAGGGTTTTGTAGGTTGGATGACATGGAGCTAAAGTGAAGAAAGCCTTCTTATCTTGAAATTCTCTTATTGTAACAATTGTTTGATGCTTTTGGGTAATTACAACCCAAATTTTCATGCTTTCTACTTTATGCTTTGGGATTTCAATAACTTTCAATTGGGTTTAAAATGAACACTCAAACGAGACTAAAATTGAACCCTCATTTCATCATCTTCTTTTGGGTTTAAAATCGAACAAGGCAACTTAACATTTCATTTGGTGCTTAAAATGAACTCATCATTGCTTTGAGGTGTTTAAATTTATGAGTGTTTGTTGCGTTTTGATTTACAACATTGTTATTGGATGTGTATGAAATTATCTTGTGCCACTTGGTGATCTTGAGAAATAGAAGCATTCCTTAACAATTTGTAAAATCACCTACATCTTTCATTTCAGATTAAAAATGAACCCCTTGCGAGTGTAGGGAAAGGGAGTGGTGTGTGTTCTCTCCTTGTTTCACATAAACTAGGATGATCGAACTACAAATGTCCTTCCTTGCTATTGTTTATCTTTAGAAGGGCCTGCCTCCCCACTTTGAAAGGAGGGAATGACCCAAGCGATAACAAGCTAAAGCCAAGTTCTTCCAAACCGCTATATAAATGTGTGGTTACAGTAAAAATTGCGATCAATGGGATGTGGTACAGGATAGCTCTCCCCTAGTATCTTTATGATGCATAAAGCCTTTTTTCTAAGGGTTGGGAGACTTCTTGACAAAATTCATCATAGTACCCCCTAAACTGGAAGCCCTTATTACAAACCATTTTTTAGAATCCAAAATCCTTAATACTTGTTGGTACAAGAATGATCATTTTGAAGTCACCCCACATTCTTACTATTCAGTTGTAGAAATAGAAAAATCCTTTTGATCTTTGGATTTTAAGGATTTTGAGATTTGCTGGTCCCGAGAAGTGTGTGTCGTGGAGGGGAGCTAGTGTCGTCAAATCTCTAACTATTCACATTGTTTAGTGTTTGGATAAATCCAAGTGGAGACTCAACAAATTATGATCAGTTTGATGCATTGCTTGGTTCTAAAATGTTACAAAAACAAACATTCACTATCTTCCTCAAAATTTCAAACACTTTGGCTTAAATATGGATACCTATTAAAATTAGCCTTGATATTACTACTTTCCCTAAGGATTTCTATCCTTAGAGATTTCTAAATATCTTTCAACTTATATCTCAATGCATATTTCCCAAAGACAACATAGGCAATTATGGCTTCAACCTCATGATTCTCACAAAATGGATATTATGAAAGTTATGATGTTTTGGACATAAACATTTTAGTTTGAAAACATAATCTAGACAAGTGTTTGTAAAATCAATTTACTTAAGAAAGATAAACTTGACACAATTGAACCCCACATGACCATTTGGAGACCAATCGCTCTTGTTCAACAACTTGACCTTACAGGTGCTATCATTCAACCAAAATTTGAATTCATTGAGGGAGAACAAATGGATATTATCAGCAATTTGAGAAGCTTCACTTTTGAAACCAAGGAAACATATAATCAGTGGAGAATTGTTACAACCATCTTAGATAAAGAAGAATGAAGAGCTGATATTTTGGCCAGAAGGCCTATATTACCACCTCTCACATGAAAATAAATATTTTTTTATTCTCTAATGATCTCATGCAAAATCAAAATCCCCAAGAGAAGGTCTACAGATCATCATTTAAAACTTAGATATCTTAAACCAAAAGCTCTCAAGAAACACCTTTTAGTGCTTCACAAGAATAGAGACAAGTTAGTAGAAAAAATTTATAGACACGCTTCAAGGAACAACCCATAATTATATGCATTCTTTTGGAGTCAAAACTTTGGTCTTTTTCATGATACTAAAATTCTTTGAATGATCTACCACACAATCAAAACCCATAGGGGAAGATCCACATACCACCATTATAGATATAGGCATCGTAATTCAAATTTTGGCAAGAAGTTGGCTGCAATACTTTATCACAATCCTAACCTCTTGTTAAGGATTTTTTATGCTCGAGCTAGGAGGAACCGAGCAAGTTTACACATCCCCATCTATCCTCTCATCTAAGTTAACATTGGGTCTTTAGAATTTGAAATCTTTAGAGTTCTAGCATCATTCTCACTACTATGGTCTTGGAAAATAAAGGTTCATCCTAAATCAACATTGGGTCAAAAATTTCATCCACCCCTTCATCAAATTTTATCCTTCACTTCACCAAAATTTGTAAGACTTTTGAATACACCAACACTTTTTGACCTCAACATCTATCAAACCCAAACCCCTAACTTGGCTACTTTGTATGTGAAATGTATCCTTTTCCATGCACTTAGTTAAGTTAGTTATTATTCTTCAGCTAGTTTATCATGAAGGTCATGATTCTACCCTAAAGATTCCCAAGTTCATCAACATATTTTATCATAACATCAAAACATCAAACTCAATTCAAAAGTGTTGTCCCAAAATGTTTGCAAAGATCACTCTCCACTTCATCCACCTTTTTAACCCCCATTGTCATCATTGCTCCAAAAAGACTTAGAGCATCCCTTTTACCTAGATTTGAGTCAACTAGAGAGTTCAAAAATTACAAATCTCAACATAACTCTCCCATAAGTGACCCAAAATTTATGGTAAAGACAAGATCACAATACAAGAGAATCATGGAGAAAACCAAAATCACATTTACCTCAAGTGATCCAAATCCTCTATAATTTGATCCAAGAAGTCAAGTCACCCCTTCACAACAACCATCATCTCTGTCAGGACCATATGAGATTGAAGACATCGCAAACAATCCCTTTGAGCTTATTAGAAATCATGAAACATCAAGCCTTTGTAAATGTAGCTCCCATTTCCCCATCATTTTTTGCACAAAATTTGGCACAAGGCTTCACAACTCCACCATCAGGGATAAATCAAATAACTACTCCTAGTCTTGCAAATGGCCTTGCCAAGGACTTTGGTCTAACTCTTCCATTTGAAAGCAGTACACTTGTGGGTACCCTTGATACCAATCCTCCACCTCCAACAACCACTTGGACACCTACCTTTGGTGCTCCTCCCGTCCCCAAAATCCTAAGCAGCTATATAAAACACTTGACCTTCATTATTCCACCACAACCTCCACATATCAAGGACGCCCCTCTTCATCCATATCCACGAGTACCGTAAGTGTGCGCACCACAACACAAAGTAGTATGGACCAAGTGTCTCAAGATAGTACACAAGGGCATTCCAATACTATATCATAGAGTCAACCCTCAATGCAGATAGGGACATCTTTTCCCAATCCCCCCATTGGTTCATCTATACCATTGGTGTCACAAAACACATCCATCCCATAAATCATCAACCCATCTCAAAGTAATCCTTTGGTAACAAATCCCATCAACACAAGTAATCCTTTATCTGCATCTCTAGCACAAGGAAATCCTCATGACATTGGACAAGGGAACCTTTTCAACCAATGGACTCAAGGTCCTAATATGTCATTACCATTGCAAAATCTAATGACACCATCCTCATCTTTCCCAACAGTCCCCTTCACTATGAAAAATCAAATGGGACCTCAAACTTACATTCATCCACCTCAATCCACCATCTTACAAGGAATGTTAAACCAAAGGAACTCCCAACCTCTCATCACCATCTCACAACCCATCCAAAACATCAACGCCCACAATCCATCACAAGTGTCCTAGCAACCAATTGGTCCTACATTACAAACTCATAACTCAACCTTACAATAAGCACAACAAGCTTATTAGCAAGTCGTCCAACAACAACAACAATAGATAGCCTCCTTAGCCACATAACAACAACAAAAATAGCAAGTAGCCTTAGCAACACAACAATAACATCAACAATAGCAACAACAACAAACAACCTTAGCAACACAACAACAACAACAATAGCAACAACAACAAGCTTATCAAGCATCCTTATAAGCACAATAACAACATCAAGCTTATCAAGCATCCTTAGCCTAGAACAACAACAACAACAACAATCCTATCAAACATCCTTAGTAGTATAGCAACAACATCAGGCCCAACAACAAGCCCTTGCGACACAACAATAACATAAAGCCCAACAACAAGCCCTAGTGGCATAGGCCCAGCAACAATCCCTTGTGGTGCAACAACAACATCAAGCCTTACTAGCTCAACAATATGCCCAACATCAGCAATAACAACAACAAAGTTCCTACTATAATCCTCAACAGAACATCATCTATACAAATGCACTAGGAACATATACATCAACACCTCAATCACCTTCACATAACCCCACTCCACCATACACCCCATACAACACATCATCCTATCAAAATCCCACATACAACTCATCCATCATCCCACCATATGTTCCTCCACCAAACCCACAAGATGATCTAGTATCACAATTCAAGGCGCTATCCCAAGAAATACATGACCTTTGAATGGGAAAGACAAAGAAGCCCCATACATAGAATCTATGTCCTTATCTATTTGATCAAAACATCACAATAGTACCATTCCCTCCCAGATTTGAAATCCCCAAATTCGATAAATAAAAAGAGAGAAAGTTTCGTGGACCATGTCAAAGAATTCAATGTCATGTGTATGGAGGTGGCCTACAATGATTCCTATTCAATGCATCTCTTCCCTTGAAGCTTAACAGGTCCTGCTATGGATTGGTTTTCTCATCTACCTCCTGGCATTAAAATTTTTCAAGAAATCATTGATAAATTCAGCAATCACTTCTCCTTCAACCTTGACATGGGTGTTATTCTAGAAGAGGTGTACACTCTCAAACAAACCAAAGGAGAATCTTTTGCCAATTTCTTGCAACGATGGAGACAACAATCTAGTAAGAGAAAGTGGACCCTTCCTGACGAACAACAAGTGGGAATCAGCATAGCAAATATGGATCTCGATCTATCTTTCCACTTGAAAATGAAGTGCATCACATCCTATGACGATATTTCCCATAGAGCCCTTAACATTGAACTAGCTCTAATCTCATAGGGAAATACTCAATCTTACAATCGCCCATCAACCAGTTCAAATGACAAGCCTCACGTTTGGGCTAAAAACAAAAAATGTGACAAATGATGGTGTGGTAGATGCTAAGGTGGTCCGAAGTGCTACTACACCAAACAAAAATCAAGTTTGTAACATTCAACCTACTATGCAACCAACAACACCCCCTCAGAACAATCAGATCAACAACACCGACATGCAACAAAGGTGAACTACCAACAAGAACAACTATCCTAAATGCAAGTACACACAATTTTTTGAACCTATCAAAACTATCATGAAAAATTTGGTAGATTCAAACTTAATAACACTTCCTAACTTTGAAAACTACCAAGAATCACAAGAGAAATCATCCTGGTACAACAAGAATGATCTCTATGACTTTCACAAAATCAAAGCACACAAAATGACAAACTGCATGTGACTCAAGAATATCATCCAAGACCTCATAGAAAATGACACCATATTTGTTGAAGTACCAGTTGGGAATTAGGATCTTAAGATATATAAGAACCCTATGCCAGATCATAACAAAGGGAACAACAACAAAAAATCTAAGGATTATACTAACATACAACATACCTATTCCAATGTCATCTCTTCCTACAATAGCATCATCACTAGCGTCACCATTAAAGGACCTATTGTGGAGTGTGGAGTCACCACATGATGTGGAAAGGTCACCATCCAAGGAGTCCCATCTTAGTCTAGGGCACAACCTACTTTTCCCACATTGAATCCTAGCAATTACAATCTCCTAGATCAACTTAAAAATACGCTAGCATAGATATCAATCTTAGAACTATTGAGGCTATCCCCCGTACATAGGGAAATCTTAGAGTTCAAGCTTTATTAGATTCATTCATCCCTAAGAATATTGACATTGATCAATTTCAAGCTATGGTAGGACATATTACTGATCACCTTCTCACCTTCTTAGAACAAGACCTACCATCACAACCATCTCATAATCATGCTTTACACCTCGAGGTCTTTATTCATAAGAACAAGGTTAAAAGAGTCTTAGTGGATGGAGGTGTTGGTCTGAATATTTGTACCCTTAAGTTGATCAAAAAATTGGGCTACTCAGAAGATACTATTGAGAAAGCAAAGATTACCAACATTAGAGCATATGATGACCGAGAGTAGGTATCACAAGGAATCATTGCACTACACAGTTAAGTGGGACCTATCATTGCAAAAACTACATGCCAAATGCTATATTTTGATCTTCCCTATAACATCCTCCTCGGCTGACCATGGATCCATGCCTTAAAAGTTCTAGCCTCAACCTATCATCAATGTGTAAAGTTTCCCTTTGAAGGTAGATAAAATACCATCCATGGAGATCCTGAGCCTTTTTACTACTCCAAGAATCTTGAGGCCAATTTTTACAAGATACCCCAAGTGCCTAAAAATGATGAAGGGCCTACACCCACACCTACCTCATTTGTTGATCTATCATCCCTTGCATCTACCTTAGCAACAAAAACCCTCATTGTGTAAAAAATTCCTAATATCAAAGCAGTGATTCAAGATGATGGTTGTGGGAACTATAAGCTAATGAAGGATACCTTTGTCTTGGGAGAGCTACCTCTTTCTCCCAAATCTCATGAGAAACCCACATCTAGTACCAAAGAGCTTGAAACAATTAAGATGGCAACTACTACCTTCACCAAGTGGGGGGATCTAAATCAAGAAAACATCAATGAGGAGGATGTCTCTAAACTTCTCTATCAGGATGAATGACCTATCTCCGTTCTTCCCATGGAAGATGACAATAAAGGCTTGCAGCTAATGAAGGGATGGGGCTATAACAAGAATGAGAAGCCAAGAAAAAATGACAACGACTTTCTAGAACCTATCGTTCTTGAGAAATGATTAAAGAATATTGGCCTAGGTTGTACTACTAGCAAGGTCACCCTTATTGGAAAAGGTGCTTCCACTAAATGGGTTGAGGCTTCCTCTTGGTTACCTACACCATGTGATATGACCTTAGATGACTTCCCCCTTGATGTTTCTAACCTATTTGAGAATAACTCTCTCTTCATGATATCCATTACATCTTTTTCTCCAAGCAATCAACCAATTGAACTACGCCTAGTATACCCATAACTCATTGACATGGATCAACAAGGACCATTGATTCTTGATTTATTCAAAAATTATGAAGTGATCTCAAAATTCATTGGACTTTATGACAACCTATCATGGAAAGATCATAAAGCAGGTTTTGACATAGAACTAGACATAGGGGCATACTATGGGGAGACAATTGAATCCTTTAGTCACAAAATTGATGAAATGCACTTAACATGTAGATCTTTGAGTGAAAACCACACAGTGGCACTTTCTGATCCTAAAATAGTAAAAAGAAAGGATGTATCCAAGGGTGAAAACCTCTCCAAGGTGCCCAAGGATGAGGGATTCAATCTCCCCCTTAGTGCAATGCATCTAGAAAAGTTAGCAGTGCTAGCAAAAAAGGTTACTCCAGTCAATGTGTGAACAACAAAAACACCCAAGATCACTTTCTATGTTGAATCCTTGTTGGATGAAGAACATAAGAACCTAGCAGCATTCTTGAAAGAGAGAAGAGCTAAATTTTCATGGCCGTACACAAATATGCCATGGATTGATCCAGAAGTAGTTGTGCATCACTTAGTATTCTATCCTGAAGCCAAACTAGCCAGGCAAAAGTTAAGGAAGATGCACCCTTAGATAGCACTCTTGGTGAAACTAGAGTTGAAAAATATTCTTGACGTTGGATTCATCTGACCAATAGATTATCTTGAGTGGGTTTTAAACCTAGTACCAATCTCAAAACCCACTGGGGTCATCAAAATTGCACTAATTTCAAAGACTTAAACAAAGCATGCTCGAAGGATGATTTCCCTCTTCCTAACATCGACCTCATTATGGACTTAACAGTTGGACATGAAATGCTATCACTAATGGATATTTTTTCAGGCTATAATCAGATCATGATCACCAAAGAGGATCAACTTAAAACCACATTCACTTGTCCATGGGGAACCTTTTGCTGGAACATAATTCTATTTGGGTTAAAGAATGCAGGAGCAACCTATCAAAAAGCAATGACCCTCATCTTTCATGACATGATCCACAAAACAGTCAAAGATTATGTGGATGATATTTTGGCCAAATCAAAGAAAAGAAGTGAGAACATACAATTCTTGGGACCCATCTTTGATAGGCTTGAAGAATACAAGGTATGATTGAACCCGAAAAAGTGTATCTTTGGGGTTACATTAGGGAAACTTCTTGGATTTATTGTCTTACAAAGAGGGATAGAAATTGATCCAACAAAGGTAAAATTCATCCTCAACATGGAACCAATGCAAACACTAAAGCACATGAGAGGATTACAAGGAAGATTGCAGTCCATCAGAAGGTTCATAGCTCAATTATCAGATAAGATCCACCCCTTTTCTCATCTTCTCCACAAAGGAATAAATTACAAATGGGATGAGAAATGTGATAAAGATTTCTAGAAAATCAAGGACTGCTTATTAACATCTCTAGTGCTCATGTTGCCAATACCAAACAAACCATTGATCCTATATATATCAGCAACACCAGCAACTCTAGGAGCTCTTCTAGCACAACATGATGAAAATGGAAAGGAAAGGGCTATCTATTACATCAGAAGAAAATTGGTGGGTTATGAAATGAACTATTCACCCATTGAAAAAGCATGCCTAGTAGTAGTTTTTGCTTCATAAAATTTTAGACATTACATGTTTTCACATCAAATCAAGCTCATTGCAAAGATTGACCCACTCAAATACTTGTTATCCAGAGCAACTCTCACTGGGCGAATGGCCAAATGGGTGATGATCTTAACTGAATTTGACATAGAGTATGTGGAGCGTAAGGAAATCAAAGGACAATTGATGATAGACCAACTAGAAGATGTACCTATCTATGTAGAGAACCCCTTGATATTTGAGTTCCCTAATGAATCAATGTTCCTTATCAATCTCATAGCTCAGTGGAAGATGTACTTTGATGGATTGTTCAACCAACATAGATCAGGAGCAAGTATTCTTTTCATCACCCCTCAAGGTGATTGCATTCCAAAGTCATACAGGCTATCATTTCCCTATACCAACAACATTGTTGAGTACGAAGCCCTAATCACAATGTTAAGGATAACAATCCAGTGGAAAATACAAGAGATGAAAATCTATGGAGACTCACAGCTGGTTATCCACCAAGTCAATAACGACTATCAAATTAAGGATGATAAGATCACTCCTTATACAAATATGGTAGAGAATCTCAAAGATCATTTCATAGACATAACATTTTAGCAGATTCCTCATATTAACAACTGAGCAAAAGACGCCATGGTAACAATCAGATCATTGTTAGACATGTCGAACAACGTCCTTCAATGTGAATCATTAGTAGAACAACTTCTCATACCGAATTTCAAATCCTCGAATCTAAATTCGTGTGTCATTATTGGCCTTGGATCCCCGTGGTATCATGACATATTTATCTACTTTAGCAGAGGAACCCTCCCATCCGATATCACCTCCAACTTTGAAAAGACCTTTGCCAAAAAGGCATCCTGATTTGTGATCCTAGGTGATACCCTTCACCGTCGAAGCATCAAAGGAACATTACTATGATGTCTTAACTAAGAGGAAGCCTTAACCAGTTTAATAGAAGTACACAATGGCATATGTGGTTTCCATTCTAGTAGTGTGACTTTAGCTAAGAAACTGTTGAGGATGGGGTACTACTGGCTAACTATGAAAAGAGAAGCTCATCAATATGTACAGAAATGTGTCCAGTGTCAATAGCATGGAGATCTAATTCATGCTTCAGCTCAGGAATTACAACCAATGATCACACCTTGGCCTTTTTCATAGTGGGGACTTGACCTCATAGGAAAAATCACTCCAACCTCATCTAATGGACACAAGTTCATCATAACAGCCACTGAGTACTTTACCAAGTGGGTTGAATCCATTCCTATGACCTACATAACAAGGAAGAAAATTTACAAGTTTATCATGAATTACCTAATCTATCATTACGATGTTCCGCAAAACCTTATCTCTGATAACAAAATACCCTTCAAAAATCAGGATGTGAAAGAACTATTTCAAAGATTCAACATCCAACACCGATTCTCTACCTCATATTATCCCCAGGGAAACGGTTAGGATGAGGCTACAAACAAGACTTAAAATCCTCAAGAAAATAGTCAATGAAGTTGGTCGTGATTGGAATCTGTAGTTAAATCCCGCTCTCTATGCCTATCGAACCAGTATCTGCATGCCAACAGGTGCAACCCCTTTCTCCTTGGTCTATGGATCAGAAGCCATTTTGCATATTGAGGTTGACCCCCCATCACTACAAGTGTCACTACAGAACCTGATCACCAATGAAGAATATAGAGTCTCTTGGCTAAATGAGCTAGAACTTCTGGATGAGCGTCATCTTGACACCCTTAATCACTTGCAAGTATATCAAAACTGATTGAAACAAAGCTATAATAAGAGGATCAAATGTCAGTATTTCCAAGTAGGGGATCTTGTCCTAAAGAAGAAGCCGAAGAATCTACCAGATCAGGATAGTAAAGGAAAGTTTCAGCCTAGCTGGTTTGGTCCCTTTGTCATCATAGCAAGCTATGGATCAACAACATATCAACTATCAACACCTAAAGGTGAACCCTTGTCGGAGCCAACTAACAGCTTGCATCTTAAAAAAATTTATGCCCAATCTTGAAGGGTGTAAATCTGAAAAGACAAAAAAATAAAAAAAAATGATCAAAATCCAAAAAAAAAGAGAAAAAGGATTGAAAAAGTAAAGAAAAAATCATCCTCTAATGAAAACCACTTTGATGGCACTTTGGGCAAGTACTTGGTGAAAACCTGGCAAACAAGCGCCTCACATAAATAAAGAAACTCCATCTATTCTTTGGCTCTTTATCCTATCATTCTTTGCATCACCCTCCATTCATCATCCTATTTATTCCATCACCCATCTACATCCTTATCATAGCTTGATGTTGTGAAGTATCTTAACCCCTTTAGTACTACTTGGCATATTCCTAAGGTAAGTTTGTTCTACCTATATCAAGGTAGTCTATTGCATCACACTGGGGGTAATTCATTATGAATCATATCAGGTTATTTTGAAATCTCATCAAAAATACCAAAAACATTCAAAAAGTTGTAAAGGAAAAATCCAAAACATCCAAAAAACATCAAAATCCCTAAAATAGTCAAAAATCCAAAATCCAAAAAATAGTTCCCTTGTCAAACTACGTTGTCTCTGAGCTTGAACGTAGGCAAGGCCATCATTGATGTGCCCCCGAGACACCCTAGGTCAGTCCTTTAGGATTTCATCAAAATAAACTAGCATCCCTCAACTGTTCATATCTCATCTTCAATAAGTCAAGTCAATCGAACTATGTGGTCTCTGCGTGTATAACATAGGCAAGGCTTATCTTTGATCAACCCCCAAGGCCCCTAGGCTAGGTCTTTTAGGTTAGGTTCTTGGTTGAAAAACTCAAAAAATCCCTAAACATTCAAATATTCCAAAACTCCTAAAACATCCAAATATCGAAAAACCCCAAAACATTCAAATATCAAAAAATACCAAAAACATTAGAAAACATTCAAAAGACCTAAACAACCTCAAATAATCAAAAACATAAAAATTTGCATAAACTTTCAAAAAGACCAAAAACAACCTCAAAACGGTTCAAAATACCAAAAACATTGAAAAAAATCCAAAAAACCCAAAACCATCCATCTCATCTCGCTTTCACCCATAATAAATCGATCGTCACCTTCAACCTTTGGAAAAGCAAATAGAAAGCAAGTATAGCGAGTTGTAAAGTGAGAACTTAATTGTCAAAATCTAAAGTCTAGATCATAGGGAAACGCGTTAGTGAATTTTATATCAACAACTTATCATAAAGCTCATCATCATCCTGCATCAAACAACCCTCTGATCAACATGTCCTCGAATGTATCCTTCCTACGATGGACAATAGTATTAGAAATCACCTTAGCTAAATTTAAATTGGCAAGAGATATAGATAAAACTAACTATTTGTCTTTGATATTTTCTTATGATTTATCTTAATGACCCATTCTAAGGACCTCTCGATGATGTCTATCAAAATTATTTAGAGAGAAAGGAACAGGGCATCGATCATCATCTTTCGTTTGTTGTGCTTGTGGGTATTCTTGTAAAATAAACTTGGTGCATACTTGCTTAGTTGTGTGTAGGAGGGTTTTTTGGAGTACGTATGCGCCAATATTAGTTTAGAACCCTCCTGCACACAACTAAGCTTGCTCACCTATTCTAAGCTTCTAACTTACATATCGACAAGGTTTCGATATGTCAAGATGTGAAAAAGAACTATCCTATCTGTTTGCATACATGTCAAAGTCCATTACACTAGATACAATGCCATCCTGGTTATCAATACCTTGATACATCGTGTCTATGTGTTATATCAAACAATAAGGAACATCGGAAAATACCAATCCCAAGGTTTGAGCAAATCATCACCCTACATTCATCATCATACATTTCTCATCACCATCTCTAATAAAGTCTCGGTGGGTCATAAACTTGTTGGATCTTTTAAGGAAATCATCAAAATGAATGGTCATTCATCTTGTTTCTTCTATCTTCTCTCTATGCTAACTTGGTATCATGACAATTGTTAGAAGATTAATATTTACTTGGTAAAGGTTATTCTTTATTTGTAATTATTTAGTAACTTGTAGGAATATTCCAAAGGAATCCCTACAAGTCATTTGTCTTTTTGTTTTCTCACACATGTGTGAGGATGACTTATTTTTAATTCCTTTATTAAGGAATATTTGTAACCACCTCCTTAAGAGGTGACACTTTGCACACACATAGATGAATGGTGGCATTCATTGAGTTGGGAGTTACATTCTAACTCCTCCTTCTCACCTCTACTTATTAAGGTGCCTCTCCTCTCATTCTTCATTATTCAAGCAAGCAAGCTAAGGCTGAATCTCTCTCTCTCTCTTTGTATCATTCTTAGGCATTTTGCCTCCATTCATAATATTGGGGTTTTTTCTTGCTTTTTCCCCTTATCAAATTCTTGTGTCTCCTCTTGATGGTGGTGGTGCTTGATTTGGCTACTCTCTCTTTGGTAATATTTTTCCTTCAAACAATGCTCATTGATTAGTTATTTCCTTTGTTCAATTTATTTTTCCTTTCATGGTATCAGAGCTTGGTATTACTAATCTTGTGTGAGCTACATTTTTGAAGGTTTGCCAGATTTAAAAAGCACACCATTGGAGACACTCTAAGAAAAGAGGAGAATTTTAATCTTGTTTCTTGTTTAATATTTTGTCTTTCTAACCCTTGTGCAGGATTCTTTATTTAAAGATTTCTAAGTTTTTTTATTTTTCAAATCTATTTGTTTTGCATGCATATTTAATCTTTTGCAATTTTTAGAAACCCTCAAATAAAGGGTTATAGTTGAAGCTTTTAAAAACAAAATCCATTATTTGCATTTTATAATTTTCATTTCTCAAAAATCATTAGTTTTCTACAAATCTGTAAAAATAACACTTTATTTTGTATTTTGCTAAAAAATCAATTTTTTTTAGACATCTAACCCTAGTTCATAATTTTTTTTTAAAATAAAAAGACATCTTTTTTTAAAATCTGTTGAAAAAAATTCTTTAAAAAAATCAAGAACTTTAACCCATATTCTAGTTTAGAAATAAATAAATAAAATTCAAATCTTCTTTTTGTCAAAACTAAATTAATAAAAACCCTTTTTTTTCAAAGGCTTCAGGCCTGTATTGTTTAAAAAATAATATCAATTTTTTTATAAAAAAATACATATAAACTTGAATCAAGTCCGTTGCCATTTTTTTTGTAGACCTGCTCCACCCGGCCACGTTCGCTGCCTCCAACCCTGCGTCCTTCGGCTCTCTGTGTTATTTGTCTGCGCCATTCTTAAACCTTTGTTACCCTTGCCTTATCTCTCGCGACCTCCTACGTTGCCGCTCCTTACCTTTCTGCCCCTCCTTCATTCTCTTTTAAACATTTTATTTAGGTTTTCATTACATTTCAATTTTTTGCCCTTTATTTATTCCGCCCTCCATCTTGTTTTTTATCAGGTCTTTTTCAAATTATTTTTTACCGCCCATTTCACTTATGTCGTAATGTGCATGCGATTTATTGTTTTCTGGAGTTCTAAAATCGATTCTAAATTATTTCATTTAAATTTACTCTCGTTAACCTTTAATAGCATACAAGTTTTTTAAAGTTAGGAATCCATAAGTTTTGTTTTTAAGTGAGAAAAGATTTATAATCTACCTTTTAAGAGTCATATGATTCTTTTCTTCTAACTTTTACTTTATTAAAAGTTTTAGTCTTTTATATTTGAAAAAAAAAACATATTATTTATTAATTATTTAAACTTAAACTTTTTTATTAGTTTTTTAATATAATTAATATTTTTTGTAGTTTTTAAATTTGTTTTTACATAATTTAATATAGTTAATATTTTTTAAGGTGTAATTTTCTTAGAGTTTTAAATATAAGTGTTTATTTTTAATATTTTATTTCATTTACAAGGATCTATCTTTTTCAAGATCTTAAAATTATTGTTAAAGAGGATTATTTTTTAAAGTTTAATTAGTGTTATTTTCTTTCTCAAATTGTAATGCAAAATTTTATTTGTACATTTAAATATTTACAATGTCAACTTTAATTCTAGAGATTAGATTAAATTCTTCTAACTATCATTCTTAGAAGACTCACATTTCTTTCATTTTTCGATTTAAACATCTTTTAGATGTAGCTACAGATCCTAAATCTAAACCAGGTTCATCTGCATCCAAAGATGAAATCGAAAAATGGAATCTTAAAAATGAGGAAGCCCTTGGCCTCATAGGTATCTCCATGTCACCTGAACTTTATGTTCATATTGGGACATGTACAACAGCCTATGAAGCATGGGACAAACTCAAAACCATTTATGATAGTTCAAATGAATCAAGAAAAATTCAAATTCAAGATCAACTTGAAGATTTGAGTTATTTTGATTTTAAATCTATGGATGAATTTTTATTGAAATTTGATGCTTTAAATAGTCAATTGCATGGTTTAGGAGTAAAATTAGATAATCTTAGATTAATTCATCTTATTATTAAAAAGTGTCTTCCTAGGCAATTTCAACAATTCATTACTAATATTCATGCTCAATTAGCTATTCCTTCTTTAGCTACTCAATTAACTTATGATATTTTTCGTGATTTATTAAGGCAAGAAGAAGCTAAATTAATTCAGTTTGGCACTCTTAAGTCTAATGAACATGCCTTTTTGTCTAATCATAAGCAAAACTTTAAATCTCATTCGAAACAACATTATAATTCCAAACCTCATTATAATAATGGCAATGATTCTAGAAAGTTTAACTCTTCTAAGAAACCACATTGTACTTATTGTAATAAGGATGGTCATTGGAAAAATACTTGTTTTAAGAAGCAAAATGAGAAAAATCCTATGAAGCAAAATAATCAACAACAAAATAAACCTAATAATCATAAGTTTCAAAATAATGCAAATCAATCTAGACGTGCTTTTACTTGTGGTTATAATATTTCTCAACCTCTTGAATGGGTTATTGATTCAGGTGCATCTCAACATGTTACTTCACATAAAGAAGTTTTTGAGTCTATGCAACCTGATTTGTCTAATGTTCCTCTTCAACTTGCAAATGATTATACTTGTAAAGTGGAAGCAATTGGTGATGTGAATGTTCCTAATGGTAAATTGCATGATGTTTTATATGTTCCTGAATTAAAGACTAATTTACTTTCAATTGCTAAGCTTTGTCAAGATTATAAAGTAGAATTTTATAAAGACATGTGCTATGTTATTGATCCAAAACAAAACAAAGTTATTGCTAATGCTAAGTTAGACAATGACAATTTGTTCAAATTTTATAAGTTTTCTCAATCTAGATGCTCTTTATTATCTACCATTGATTTCAATGTTTGGCATGAAAGACTTGGTCATATCAATGCTAACAATATTGCTTTAATGCAAAAGCTTAAAATGGTAGATGGATTGCCTAGTATTGTTCCATCTAAAATTGTATGCACAGGATGCATGAGTGGTAAGATGCATAGGGAGCCCTTTCCACATGGTCAATCATGGAGGGCAACTCATAAGTTGCACCTAGTTCATAGTGACCTTTTGGGACCCATGGAGAATAACTCCATCCAAGGATCAAGGTATGCACTTACTTTTGTTGATGATTTTTCAAGAAGAACTTGGATCTATTTTCTTCATAGTAAGGATCAAGTTCTTGATATCTTTTCTGAATTTCATAAATTTGTTGAAAGGCAATCTGGTTTTAAACTTAAAATTCTTAGAACTGATAATGGAAAAGAATATGTGAACACTGCTTTTAATAGTTATTTGAAATCACTTGGTATTAAGCATGAGCTAACTATTCCCTATACACCTCAACAAAATGGTGTAGCAGAAAGGAAGCATAGAACTATTGTTGAAATGGCTAGATGTATGTTACATGCTAAAAACATGTCTTATAAATTTTGGGCAGAAGCTATGTTTTGTGCTACTTACATTATTAATAGGACTCCTACTAAAGCTGTAAAGGATATAACTCCTGAAGAAGCTTGGTCTGGTAGAAAGCCCAATCTTAAACATTTAAGAGTTTTTGGTTCAATTGCTTATGTTCACAAACCTAAACAAAAGAGGCAAAAATTAGATGCTAAATCTTCTTATCATATTTTTGTTGGTTATGATGAACATTCTAAAGCTTATAGAGTTTATAATCCTCTTACTAACAAAGTTAAGGTTGCTAGAGATGTATGCATTGCTGAAAATGGTATTCATGATTGTTCTAAAGCACCTAATGTTGAATCTTCTCCAAATAAAGTTATTGTTGTAGAAGATAATCCTCAAGTTGAATCTTCTCTTAACCCTCCTAATGCATCTCTTACTCATAGTGATAGTGATGATGAAAATATTAAAATTTCTCCTCATGATTCTTCTTCTAGTGATGATACTCCTACATCTAAGAGAAAGCCTAAATGGTTTAAAAATTTAATGCAAGAAAGTGAGGATATTTTAGCTAGAATGAATAAATCTAAGACTAGAAAGGCAAATTACTATAATTATGCTTTGATGTCTAATATTATGAATTCCAATGATCCTAAAACTTATAAACAAGCTAAAGATCAAACTCATTGGAAAAAGGCTATGCAAGAAGAATATGACACTTTAATTGCTAATAATACTTGGGATTTAGTTCCTTTACCTCAAGGTAAGAATCTTGTTTCATGCAAATGGTTGTATAAAACTAAGGTTAATGCAAATAATGAAGTTAGAAAGTTTAAAGCTAGATTAGTTGCTAGGGGATTTTCTCAAATTGAAGGCTTAGATTATAATGAAACTTTTGCTCCAGTAGCTAAGATGCCAACTATTAAATTAGTTCTTGCTTTAGCTTCTCATATGCATTGGCCTATTCATCAAATGGATGTTAAAAGTGCATTTTTAAATGGTGATTTACATGAAGAAATTTATATGTCTCAACCTTTGGGTTTCATTAAGGAAGGTAATGAAAATCTTGTTTGCAAATTGAAGAAATCAATTTATGGTTTAAAACAATCTCCTAGAGAATGGTATTCTAAAATTAATGCTTTCTTTCTATCTCAAGGTTTTATTAGAAGTAAAAATGATCCAAATTTATATATTAAGCATAGTGAAAATGATATTGTGATTATTATCTTATATGTTGATGATTTAATTATCACTTCTAGTTCTAACAATTTGATTAGTGATGTTAAGTCTCAACTCAATCAACAATTTCAAATGACTGATTTAGGCCTTTTACATTATTTTTTGGGTATGCAAATTTGGCAAACAACTAAAGGTATTTTTCTTTCTCAACATAAATATGCTCAAGATCTCTTAGATAGATTTAAAATGAATGATGCAAAGTGTGTTTCTACTCCTTGTGAATTAGGAACAAAATTAATGGTTGATATGGAAACTCCTTTTGTTGATCCTACTTTATATAGACAATTAGTAGGAAGTTTAAATTATCTAACTCTTACAAGACCTGATATTTCTTATAGTGTTGGTTTGGTTTCTAGATTTATGTATAAACCACAAGAAACTCATTTTAAAGTTGCAAAAAGAATTTTAAGATATGTTAAAGGTACTCTTAATCTTGGTCTTTTTTATGATGCAAATTGTGATTTTTGTTTAAAGGGTTATACTGATTCAGATTTAGGAGGTGATCCCAATGATGGGAGATCCACTTGTGGTTGTTGTTTCTTTGTTGGATCAGGTGCAATCTCATGGAATAGTAAGAAACAACAATCTACTTCTCTTTGTTCTACAGAAGCTGAATATAAAGGTTGTACAAATGCATCTAAAGAAGTACTATGGTTAAGAAGACTACTTGAAGACTTGGGTCTACCTCAAAAGGGTCCTACTCCTTTATATTGTGATAATCAAAGTGCTATTGCTTTGGCCAAGAATCCAATTTTTCATGCAAGGACCAAGCACATTGCTCTTCAACATCACTTTATTAGAGAGACAATTGAAGACAAGCAAATTTCTCTTTTGTATTGTAAAGGTGAAGATCAAGTTGCAGATATTTTCACCAAAGCTCTTTGTAAAGATAAATTTCTATTTCATTGTAAAAATATTGGATTACAATCCATTGAAGGTTTTGATGTAACCTCCCCAAGTAAAGCTTAAGGGGGGATGTTAGAAGATTAATCTTTACTTGGTAAAGGTTATTCTTTATTTGTAATTATTTAGTAACTTGTAGGAATATTCCAAAGGAATACCTACAAGTCTTTTGTCTTTTTGTCTTCTCACACATGTGTGAGGATGACTTATTTTTAATTCCTTTATTAAGGAATATTTGTAACCACCTCCTTAAGAGGTGACACTTTGCACACACATAGATGAATGGTGGCATTCATTGAGTTGGGAGTTACATTCTAACTCCTCCTTCTCACCTCTACTTATTGAGGTGCCTCTCCTCTCATTCTTCATTATTCAAGCAAGCAAGCTAAGACTGAATCTCTCTCTCTCTCTCTTTGTATCATTCTTAGGCATTTTTCCTCCATTCATAATATTGGGGTTTTTTCTTGCTTTTTCCCCTTATCAAATTCTTGTGTCTCCTCTTGATGGTGGTGGTGCTTGATTTGGCTACTCTCTCTTTGGTAATATTTTTCCTTCAAACAATGCTCATTGATTAGTTATTTCCTTTGTTCAATTTATTTTTCCTTTCAACAATCAACAAAAACATCATCAATGCATCCATCCTGCATCCAAAAATCATTAGCATGCATACATCTCATAATCATAGCATATCACATCATTCTTCTTGCATCATCATTATCATTTAACTTGTGATGAATAATATAGATTTGTTATCCTCAGCATCTTAAATCATTGCATATCAGACATTACATCACATATCATAAGCATGAACATATGCATTAACCATCCATGAATCCATATGCATGCATGACCATCTCATAAAACTACATAGGAAAATACATAAACAAGAATGCATCCATGACATTTGCATACATAATCATAGCATAAATCCCATAACATATCATGAAAAAGATACTAGCATTGCATCCATCCAAAGCATATCATCGCATATCATCCCATATCACATAAGCATCAATAAAATGCATTCATACATGATAAAATATAAGCATATCATCTCACATCATATGCATCCATACATCATAACAATAAAATAAGATGAACACATCATATAGAATTTGTATATGTATCATATATATCTATCAAAAAATGAATTTCATGGTACAAAATCAGGATCAGTGTCTATATATCAATCATAAATACAATATCCACGAGGTTATAAAAAATGAGCCCATTAATGTATATTTGTATCAAAGAATCGGGCAACAAAATCAAAAAGTGTTTATACACTCGAGCTAGCCTTGATGGTTGCTCCCCTCTCTGACCTACCTCTCTGGTTTCTCCTCAGCTCTAGGTCATGCATCACTCCTTTGTGAATAGTCAAGCTATCTTAGTGTCACTGGAAAATCATGGTGGAAATGCACCCTATAATAGGTTGCCTCAATCACAACCTCTCTATACAATCTCATGGATACAGTCCTGCCCTGAGTAGTTGTTGTCATCACCTCTATTTGTTGTCGACAACCGATCTCCTAATAACTCTCAATAGTCATAGCCTAAACTTGTTGTCTTACATGATCTCTCTCTATTGTGATGGACACAACCTAATATCTGGCTTGGTCCCACTCAATAGTGATCACCAAAATTTGTTGGCGGACCTAATCTCGCTCATCTGTGAGAACCTGCAGCTGTTGTTGCAGCTGTTGAATCTGAATATTTCTAGGATCTGGTGGTGGTGGCTACTTCTGAACCTGGTTGTTGTTGAATTGGAGGCTATTGTCCCACTGGTGATGCCCTTGGAATTTTTCCATCTTGGCCATCCTGGCCACCCTATCCCTGTCCTTAGCCCTTGCCTGCACCTCTCCCTTATGGTCTCCCTCGTAGAGGAGCACTCATTGGATTTGTCAATCTACGTGAAGGTATAAACTGAGCATCATAAGCATGTGTCGTCTGTATGACCATCTGGCCCTGGTCATATGCCCATGGCTGAGCTACCAACTATCTGAAACCCTCTACTACCTCTAGAGTTGGAATAGTGTGTCCCCATGTGGGAACCTCTCAAGTTGATCTCGCAAAAATCGCTTTGGAGGCATCATCAGGCTTGTCCTGCTGCTCCCCAAACATCCATGCCACCTTGTTTAGAAAATACCTCTATATGGTCGTGTCCTCCCGACCCTACATGTATTGGGTCTGCCTGGAAAAAAATAACTATTGAGCATCATCATACCACGATGGCATCTGTAGCCAGGGTCACCATCTAAACACTGTCATATCATCAATGACCCGCCGCCAGTATGGGAGCCCAAGCTGCACATTGTGTTGTAGGTTGATGGCACCTTTATACCACCAAATCACTGGATCATCTGAATCAACATCAACCATCTGTACAATCAGTCAAAGCACATCAATATGCTCCCAAGCCCAAATGTGAAGCAAGGTAACCCTTGTACCAATAGCTCTGTCATCGCAATAGACAAATTCATGCATATCATGATATAATGAGGCCAAAATCACTAGCCCCCAATCAAACTATATCCTCTTGCAGAGCATTTGATGCCATGCCAAGCCCCATCTTGGGCTGAATCCCCTACTCCATTGGTCAGGAGTGACCAAACCTGAAATGATGGCTACAATAATCAATCAGAATGTGGGCATGTGACCTTTATACATCTCAAGTTCTATCTGCGATGTAACTAAAACAATGTCCTCAATCTACATCACCTCATGATAGGAATTGTATCCGATGTTGACATCGTAAATCACACACTCGCCATGTATCGGCAAGCACAAAATCCACCATACATCCTCTAAGGTAACTGCTGCCTCGCCTGTAAGAAGGTGGAACGACGGGGTCTCACTGTGCCATCACTTGCATAGCATGGTCATCATGGCTAAATGAGTCCGAATGGCGGGTGCATATGCAACGTACCATAAGATGATCTATCCCAGGTGCTCCTAGTGCAACTCAAATAAATCACCCAATCTCTCCAAAACTGTGGGCCTGTGCTCATGATACATCAATGGTGGAATGATCTCTTGCACTCACAAAGCACATGACATCAAAACATTGAAAACAATTTACTCAGTTTGGAATTTTCAGCTCAAAAATCATAATAACATTGCTATATTTAAATTCTAAATTGTGATGCCTGAAAGCATTTCAAATTGCAAATCATAAATCGTGTCACCATATACATGTCTATGGCAATTTAAAATTGGAAACCTTAATTTTAAATCTCGAACTGCATCACCATAAACATATGCGTCGCTAAAAATCATTTTAGCATCGTCGATTCTCAAATGGGCATCACTATTATAGCAGTGCCACAAAATTTTAAATTCTAAAGAGCAATAAATGCATCAAAAAGTTAAATTTCAAATCAGGTTTTCGATCGCATACCGGTGGTCTTGCACTTGGAATCCACTGGTGCTCTTGAACTCGATCATAAATGTGTCATGGGAGCTCTTATCACGCCATTTCATTAGGGTGTGAGAGCTCAAAAAAGCAAGAATCCTCAAGGTGTGAATGCACAAATGAATTGAAAGTGACCCTTCTTGGCTTATTTATGCTAAAAAATTATGGTTTTTTTCCCTAATTTCACCTTCAAGCGAGGGTTTATCATCATTTCCGCCAATTTTGCCAATTAGAACATTATTTTGCATTAGTTTTTGTATTTTGGCATAATTCTTCAATCCCAAAACCTTTATGGACCCTTGGGGCAGCTTTTCCTCTTTATCGAGAAATCAACCCAAAATTCAAATTTTTTGCCCAATTTCTTGAGGGGGTAGGGAATCAGCCTAATCTTTCCACTGGGGCATCTAAAATTTTGAAAAAATAAAAAAAATAAAAATTTGAGCAGCAATTTTTTCAAAGAGCAGCAATTTTTTCAAAGAGCATCAATCTTTGAACCAAAGCAGCAGGTACCTCACTTCAAAGAGTGGCAAAATGTAGACACTTAAAAATGTCCCGAATGATATCATACACTTGAATCAGGTATACTAACATCATTTCCACTCAAATCCATCCTCGTTTTGCTTAATTGATTAAACTATCTTAGCTATTTAATTAATTGCATCATTTTCGTCTATTAACCTAACACATCAAATTGGGTTAATTCACCCCCTTTCACGCTAACATTTCATCTCATTAAATTAAATAAATCAAACTATTTAATTTAATTCCCTAATTCATCTTATTTAATTTAATAATCCTAATTTATTTAATTAAATGTCATCTCACCTTTTTCCATTCATTAAATCGTTTAATTTAATGAATATCACTTAATTCCTCTAGAAACCCCTAATTGTATTATTAAACCTTGTTTAATTAACAATTAATCTAGTTTTCCTCCAAAAGGGGAATATTCCCATGGAATATTCCTTACCCCCTTTTTTGCATAATTAAAAATTTGTTTTAAATTGAAAATTAATCTTTTTCCTCACCCATGAATATTCCAAAGAATATTCTTTCTCCTCCAATCATTTAAGAAAGGGAATATTCTCACTTGCCTTCTTGAACAAGCTAAACTTGAAACTTCTTGTGCAAGTTAACTTTTGACCTTTTAAACAGGTCAAAAGTGTGTTTGTTTGGAACAAATGGGAACCCTTGATTAAATCTCATCTTGCATTCTCACCCGTTGATGATAATCCATGATCCATGCCTCCTATTTCCTTCATCCTTGACCGTTGATTAATCCTTTTGATTTCAACCCTTCATTTCTCATTTGCTCTCTTATAAATAGAACACTATTTGGAGATAAATGGATCCATCTTTCAATTGCAAACTTATGATGTTGAATTCACTTGCACTCACACTCATACTTTGCTCACATTTAGCATATTTTAGTTCATTTTTAGTTGCATAATAGGGTGATCCCACAATAGTGGTTTACAATTTTTGGCCAAACTGGACACTGAAATTATTATTTTTAACTAAATCTTCACATTTGGGCACCTATAGCGGTTAAACCGTGAGGAATTTGAAGATGACACAAACTAGAGTCTCATCACATTTTGTCTATAGATTCTAAAAATATATTTTTCAAAATTTTTGGAATAAGATTGCACTTATTTTTCCATCTCCCACGAAAACTAGTTTTTTTTAGAAAACAACATTTTAAAAAAGTGGCGCTCACCGTATACAACATAACTTTTTTTGTATGAAGGATAAAATTCTAATTTTTAAAAATTTAGATTTGTAACTATGATATCTAGCACTTTAATTTGGTCTTATAGTTTTTTATTGAATATTTTTCCCTTAATAGAGTTTTGAAGTCAAACCAATTGTAATTCAAACATAGGCGGACTGTATACAACATAACTTTTTCTGTATGTATCGAAATTCAATTTTTATTTTTTTAAAAGATCAAGGACATCAATACCCAACACAAAAATATATTTTTTTAAATTATTTTGATAATTTTCTATTTTTCCACATGTGCAAAACAAAGAGCTTGATTTCTGATGAAAAACCTATGTTTAATGAAAGTAGAAAAACACATACATAATAAAACCAAAACATATTAAAATTATATTCATGGGATAGCTCATTTAGAGTACTACCATAATCATTTAAAATAAATTTTAAATGAATTCATTTGATCCCCCAAAAGGTAAATCAAAAGTGATTTTTTATCAGCATTTTGATAGGTGTAAAGGAGACTCATTTATATGTATGGTTTAAAACTAGTGAGGTTCTATCCAAGGGGGTTTGATCTAAGGTAGTTTGATCAAACCCTCTTCAATTGGAATCCTTAAAATGGAACTTTTAAAGGCTTAAATCATTATATTTTCTAAAAATATGTGATTTCAGCAAAAATCAATTCCTCTTAGAAATTGTAAACCAACTTTGTGGGATCACCCAATAGCTTTAAGCTTCCATTAGTGGCTTCTATGCATCCATCTTAGCTTGTTTATAAATTAGGGTTTGAATCTTTTAGCTTAGAATTAGCTTAGATTAGCTTAAAAATTGCATATTTAGATCAATTTTAGCATAAAATCATGTTAATTTAGCTTGCATCATGTCTAATTTAGCATAAATCATGTTTTCATCACTTTATCACAACAGTTTCATTGATTTTATTCCATAGTTCATCATTTGAAAAAGGATCACAAATCATGGGATTGGGAAAGGGTCATTGCTCCACATCAAAATGATAAAAATTCCAAAACAGGATTACTTTCAAATGGGGTAGAATAGATATTTCAATGTTTTACATTTAGAATGCTTCATTTCAATAAATGTTTAGTTTATCTTTTATTTGAATGATCTTGTTTGGAATATTGAGTATTAGTGGTTATGTTATGCTTTGATTCATCATGGATCAAGCATGATCGACCCATGCTAACATCCTCGGTCTCACACATCCAAGTTTAGACCAACATGAACTTGTCTAAGAAGACTCTAAATATATTATTCATCAAGCTCATGAATGTTGCAGATGCATTCGTTAGTCCAAAAGGTAGGACTATGAACTCGTAATGACCATACCTAGTCTTGAAGGTTGTTTTGAATATGCCTTCATGTCCTTGATACTCAGTTGATGATTTTTAACCATAGATCAATTTTTGAAAACACTGTCGCTCCTCACATCTAATCAAACATAGCATAAATACGTGGTAATAGGTACTTATTCCTTATTGTTGCCTTGTTAAGCAAGCAACAATCAATGCACAAGCACAATGTACCATCCTTCTTCTTCATGAAGATCATTGGTGCTCCCCAAGGTGAAACACTGGCTCTAATCAATCCTTTGGACAACAACTCCTCCAATTGAGAATTTAGCTCCATTAACTCGGTCGTGGTCATCCTATATGGAAATTTTGATAGACTCTGACCTTATAACAATATCAATGGAGAAATAAAACACTCTTTTGGGAGGAATTCCAGGTAATCCATCTGAAAATAAATCCACAAAGTCCCTTAGGATAGGATATTTCTCTATATCTGATTTTCCTTATTCCATCACCTCACCATCCTAAACTTCTTGAAGATATTGAGTCCATAGTATACTATGTCATATTGAGAGATGAACTCGTTGCATTCTTCTAGTTTTCCATTTTCACGGAAAAAATTTGGCATCCCTTCTTCTTAGATCTATGCATTTGTACGATGAATATTTGTCATAACTTGACTTCTCTAGGTGTCCCTTGCAAGAATACCCAGTTCCCAAGATCATCAAAATATTCTACAGTTTTAGCATGACAATCTACTTTGGATCTATGCTTCCATAGCCAATTTATTCATAATATGACACATATGGACCTAGGGGGGCTACATACAAATTTACTTCCATAGAGAAACTTATAAGTTCAAATCTTGCTTTGAATAAACATTGCTCTACCTTAGCTCTTATCTAGTTTGCATATTCAACAATCCAATACTTTTCATATGGCTAACTTTTTTAGAAATTTTACTAGCTATACTAGGAGAAACAATTTTTTTTGTTGCACCAGTATCAATTAGAATTAAAATAGGTGTACCAAACAAAGTACCTAGAATTTCAATAGGATTAATTTGATACTATGCCTATCAATTGTCTAGCACCACATGAATCTTCTGTTGGAATGTTTCTCATTGAGGAGGTAGAGGATTTCCATGTGGTTGTGTCCTTGGTGGTTTGTTTGGGCTCTCACTTGTGTAGTGATCTCCTCCACATGTGAAACATCCTCTCAATGGCCATTTCCTCATTACTTTTTTCCCATAACTACCTTTGTTCTTGTCAGGGTTGTTATTGTTGTTGTTACTATTTCCCATGAGGTCTCTTCTAGATTCATTTTGATTATTACAGAATCCCTTATGGGCGGGTGCATGGAAATGGGTAGCCATTTTGTGGACATCTATCAAATTTTTGAAAAGATATAACGTGAGTGCGTTATAACGTGCTTGTATTATGGCTTGTTGTGCCGAGCCTGAGGCTCGACAACAACAAACCAATAATGCAAGCATGTTATGATGCGCTCGCATTATTGCTTGTTAAAAGAAAAAAAGTGAAAACCTTTCATTGTTATTTCGACTATTTTTTTCTTGTAGCCGCAACCAAAACCCCCATATTTTTGTGCTCACGTTCTAGGAGAAGAAATTCAACAAATTTCTTCATCAACAATTTCTATTTCTTTGCAACAATGGCACTATGATGAGGAGGAGGTGTGAGAGGTAAGGATTCTATGGTTTTTGTTTAGAATTAGTTAGTTTTAGGTTGAATTTGATATATATTTGTTTGAATTTTTAAGAGATGCAAATCAAGCTGCAAACCCTCAAGATCCTCAACAGGAAGACCAACCAAATCCTCAAGATCAAAATCAACCACAACAACAACCTCCTCCACCAATCACTCAACCCCCTCTTGGCACTCAACAAAATTTAATGAGTGAAATTGAGAACAACAAAAAACAAATTGAGGATTTGATCAGTAGGTTGAGTGATCCAAATGGTTCAACCACAGAAAGAATGACCCTAGCAAATTCATTGAAATATATGTTAAAAAATATAGATTCAATTAGCAAACAAATAACTGGATGGCAAGATAGGAGGCAAGCGGCTAGGGATTATTATGCAAATAAACTATCATACAAAGATGTAAAGGATTTAAAAATTACAAAAGGTGATTTATTCTCATTATTCACTAACCCACGCATAAATCAAAATCTTACCCTCTATGCGAAGAGGTTTCCTATCCATTGGTGCCACCACCAACAAATTAGGGACCAGTTTTATGATAGGTGGTACATGGTCTTCGATTACCCACCGTGCAACAATTGCGAGGTCCCACAATATTTCCTTAGGAAACTATACAGTGATTTCATATTGAACCAAATCCCAAATTATTTTGATATGAGGGATTTCTAGGGGAGAGGTGGGGGGTCATCTTAGGATAGACCCGATGCATAGTCAGATCCTACATGGCAAGGTAGATGAGCTCTCGCTAGGCCACCTCATGAGCATGTTGTTATGCCTTCCATCGCAAAGGAAAGTGCTGACGTAGAGACATTGCAGGTGATCAACACTTTGACCCAAATTTTCATCCATCATACTAGCCCTATTCTATAGAGCCATCTGGGGGAGTCTTCAAATGGTGGCCTTCGAACACCTGTGTGTCAATCTTCCAAGGCTACTTTCTCATATGACCCCACCAACACTCAAGAGACCAGTACATAGGATCCGTCTGCAGCTATGGAGATGGAGAGGGCAGCTGACATTTTGCATGAGGCATATGGCGTTGATAGTCAGGTAAAAGTTAGTGCATGTTCATTGAATTTAATTTATTAAATTTCAATTTTCAAATGAAAGATTAACTAAAAATGTTTTATGATTTTAATAGAATTGCAGGGTCACAATGTTGATACTAGATACACCAACCCCTCACCAACTTATTTCTGCAGTATACCTATCGCTGGGTTATGTAACTAGTAAACAATTATAAATTTATTGCATGTTAATAGCATTGTTTTACAAATGGTAATTTAATATGCGATTTTGGATGTTGAACAGACTAATATTGGAGGTTTTGAAGGAACACTTCCCAATGGTGGTGGATTTACTCAAACCTGCACGGAGGTAATATAATAAATATTTTAACTAATGAATCAAGTACTTAATAGATTTGTGTAGTTTATATGCACATTGTTGATTACGTTGAATAATTTTTTGTTTTATTTTTACATGTTGCAAGCTGAAACACCTACGAATGTGACAAGGGCAATGGATATTGATGTGTCATTTTCTATACAATCCTCAATGGCTTTGATAGGAGAGGTATGAGGAAATTAGTAAATTTCAATTTACATTTGTTGTTATAGATGTTAGTTAGTGAAAAATCAAACCATTATTGATTCGCGTAGTTTAATTTCTATTTGTATGGTTTATACAGGGCTTGAGCACGCCTGAGCATGGGTGTGAGAATATTTCCCTCATGGAGAGAGATCATGAGATGGCGGTAGGTGATTATTTTGTCAAATATATCATTTTTTATAATGTAATTTCTATATATTCATGTCTTTACTTCTTATTGTAACAATTAAAACTTCACCATGAACTAGACCCTAGGAGGAGAAGCAGGAGCACTTCTTGAGCGTAGCAAAAATGAGTGACAAACCTATCACCAACCGATTGAAAAGGAAATGGAAATAATTTATTTCCAGGGCATGGAGAGCAATGACTTTTGATTCTAGAGCCCTTTGTTGTATGCCTACATGGTAGTTTTGTACATATTTTTATTGGACATATTTAACATTGTATGCCTATATGGGATTCTCATAAGCCTATATGGCTCTTTTGTACATATATTTCATACTTATATCGACATATATTGATGTATGCCTACATGGCTATTTGGTTAATACAAATATCTTTTATCGATGCCTACCCATATTTGCATTCTAAATTGATGGTTCAATAGATATGAGCTATGTGTATTCAAGTGTATACTTTACAACTTATGTGTATACTTTGTGATGTACATGCATTCGAATGTATACTTTGTGGCTTACGTGTTATCATGCGTATACCTTGTATTTGTGCATATACTTTGTATTAATTTGTGTATACTATGTATTCATGTGTATACTTTTTGAGTCTTATGTTTTTTTGAGTACTTGTGCTTCCCTTATTGACATGTACATGCTTGAATTATTCACGTGTATAATTATTAATTGGTTAGCCCTAGCATTGATCATTGTTGTCCTTCATGATTTGTCTTGAATATTAATTGATTGATGCTAAACAACTTTATCTAAAAGAAAAAAACATGTTTACAATTGGCATTCCATGAAATGATTCATAAAATGATTCCAATATGTTCTTGATGCGTTGTCACTATCGAAATATTTATATGTCAACTTTTTGCAATATTATTTCTTGTATACGAAATGGACTCGAGAAAAAGCAAGTTATAATTTATAATACAAATAAGAAATGGACTCAACGTTGTGTTAGACCCCCCAAATAGTTCTATTTAACAAAGCAACACGCTCTCAATCACTCTTCGAATTGTAAAGCACCATTGGTGATGTAGAGTGGCTCAACCAAGTTGTGATTTGACACAACTTCTCTCAAATATGCCCACTAAGACTCCAACATTCACTTGACTCAACGATAACAACTCTCCTATTCCTTTATGCTTTTGTACCAAACCACCGCCAAAAGAAATCCAACTCAGCCCTCTTTCAATCCATGTCATCCTTGGGACCATACAGGAAAGTTGGAGGTCCTACCAAGTACGGGATCAACAAGTTTGTATCAAAAATCTAAAAAACAAAGAACAGTGTGAATAATTCTTATTAGATCTTCTCCAAAAGTTCATAAACAACCTCCATTCGAGCCTCTCAAGGCTTTACATAGTGTTTTACACCCTTCTCTAACTGATCCATGCCCTCAACTAACTAAAAACCAACTTTCAAAACAAGTAACCGTTGCATTTCAAATTTGTTGCTTTAAGCAACTTACAAATTTGCAACTTTAGACTCCTCCAACCTAATGAGTACATCTAATGACCTCTAAACCCACAAAAATGGCTTACAAATAGCCTTATTACATAGACAAAACTCCATTCTTTCACAATCATATACAAATTCATAAATTTTCCTTCAAAGGTTGCAAAGACAACTTCTAGTGCAAGATTGAAATTTTCACATTTTTTATCACTATACCCAAAAGTCACCCTAAAACATACCTAATGGTCTTAATTGACCTTATTCAAGACAAAGCATGCTCAAAATACCCACAACAACCTATTGACCAACCTATTCACCATCAGATAATCACTAAAACCACTGAACTAGACCTTCTTCATCAAATGGAGGAACAAGGTGCTCTGCACCAATGATCATACGCTTTTTGTGTGGAATACTCAGACTTCTCAACTGTTGTTTGTATGTTTCTCTTTTCCAATTTTTTGCATGTCATCATAAGGGATAAAGCCGGTTGAACGTAAGTCAGATCAACCACATGTTTGGGTGCAAAAGAGGACCATTCCTAGTGTAAACCTACCTATTGGGATGTGTTGGAGCAGTTAGTTTGGTCACACAAATTGCAAAATGAAATTCGCACCACGCAACTTTGCACAACTTGAATTTGACACTTTTTCCATCAAGTGAAAATCCATCGCCATGGGAAAACCACTCCAAGATAGCCAAAACTAAGATATTTTTTGTAGAGGGGCCCATCGTAATCCTATAGGATCAAACGAAAAGTTTCTAAGCATCGCGTTATCCGAGTAATAGCATGCTGAAGTTCACAGCCATTTTGCACTTTGGACCCTTAAGGGATCGATCTGGTGGAACGTAGCTCAGAGTGATTCCGCATGTTTCAGTGTGAAACAAGACTATTCCTAGCATAAATATACCTATTCAGACGCGTTGGAACAGTTACTTTGGTCACACGAGTTGCAGAGCAAAAGTTGCACCACTTTGTAACTTTGCACAGCTTGAATTTGACACTTTTTCCATCAAGTGAAAATCCGCCGCCACAGGAAAACCACTCCAAGATAGCCAAAACCGAGAGAGATTTTTGTAGAGGGGCCCAACGCAATCCTATAGGATTAGACAAGAATTTTCTAAGCATCACGATATCTGAGTAATAGCATGTTGAAGTTTGTAGTCATTTTCAATTTTGGACCCTTAAGGGATTGATCCGGTGGAACATAGCTCAGAGCGATTCCGCGTGTTTCAGTGCGAAAAGTGACCATTTCTAGTGTAAAAATACCTATTTGAAGGCATTGGAATAGTCTGCTTGGTCACACGAGTTGCAGAGCAAAAGTTGCACCACTTTGCAACTTTGCACAACTTGAATTTGACACTTTTTCCATCAAGTGAAAATCCGTTGCCACGGGAAAACCACTCCAAGATAGCCGAAATCGAGAGAGGCCCAATGCGATCTTGTAGGATTAGACAAGAAATTTCTAAGCATCATGGTATTCGAGTAATAGTATGATGAATTTTGCAGCCATTTTGCACTTTGGACCCTTAAGGGATCAATCCAGTGGAATGTAGCTCGGAGCAATTCCGTGTGTTTTGGTGCAAAAGAGGACCATGCCTAGTGTAAACATACCTATTCGGACGTGTTGGAATAGTCCAGTTGGTCACACAATTTGAAGAACAAAAGTTGCACCACTTTGCAACTTTGCACTGCTTGCATTTGATGCTTTTTTCATCAAGTGAAAATTTGTCCCCACGGGAAAACCACTCTGAGATAGCCAAAATCGAGAGAGGTTTTTGTAGAGGGGCCTAATGCGATCTTGTAGGATCATATGAGAAGTTTCTAAGCATCGTGGTATCCGAGTAATAGCATGCTGAAGTTTGGAGCCATTTTGCACTTTGGACCTTTAAGGGATCGATCTGGTGGAACGTAGTTCAGATGCATTGGAGCAGTTATTTTGGTCACACGAGTTGCAAAGCAAAAGTTGCACCACTTTGCAACTTTGCACAGCTTGAATTTGACACTTTTTCCATCAAGTGAAAATCCGCCGCCACGGGAAAACCACTCTGAGATAGCCAATACCGAGAGAGGTTTTTCTAGAGGGGCCCAACGCAATCTTGTTGGATCAGATGAGAAATTTCTAAGTGAAAGGGAATAAGTTTTATGGGGTTTGTGTTGCTACCCCTATAGATTTTGATGGAAAAGGGCATGAAAAATGAGGTTTCACCATAGGGTTTGATAATATATTGCATGTAGAGGTTGGGTGATTGTCTTTTGAGTTTGTGTAGGTGATTTTAAGAAGTTCTGAGGTGGTGGCATGTTCTGGTAAGGTGTGGAACCATTCCTTTCAATAAACCCTCCTTATACTAGCATAAAATAAGGGATTTGGTTTGGTGTGGTGGAGTGAGTTTTCCCTGAGACAAATTATGGATCTGAGGGTTTGGATACATGATAATTGCTGCCCCAACACGTTAAGGGGGTTCTTGAATATTTAAAGGTATGCTCCTTTGTAAATTAGGCCTAGTTAGCCTAATGAGGACAACGAAGAAGGTAATTTTTGATGCACATGTTCCAAGATAGTCACTGTTGATTTTGAAGTATGTGTTGTAAATCAATAATAGCTATATAGATCAGTCATTTTTTTGTGAATTCATTTGAGAATATTTCCTCAAAATACCACTTGGAGCCACTCTTTTCACTTGAAAATTCATCATAAAACCTTTTAGCAAAAACTCCACCTTTGTTTCTTGAATTCCCCTACACAAATAAATACACACACACTTAAAACATCCTAATTCGACCTTACATGCTTTATATCACTTCTATAATCACCTAATGACCTCTTTCAGACTTTGAATACATTACATATGACCTTTACGTGACCTTTTTCACATTGTTTACATTTCAAAATTCAAATTTTGCAAATTTTCCTATTGAAGGCATTTACAGAACAAGGTGCTACTACACCAAACATGAACTCCAAAATTACAATATTTAAGTAAATCTCATTATGTAAGTAAATATCATTACAATGCCTTAGGTACTTTGTTCTCACAAATATTTTACAATGTCACTCATACATTCAAGATTCTCTTTAAATGTCTACATCATAGGTGTTCATTATGAGGTTAAATTCAATTAAGTAACTTGAGATTCCCTCTCTAAGCTTCACACGCTCTTTTATAATGGCTTGAAATAAAAATTGAGATTTGTCAAGATCATCAAAATAAGGATTTTGCATTGCTTTTTTGGCTGAGATTCTCTTTGATGGCTCATAAATCAGCATTTTCTGCAATGAGAGATCAATCAATTTTTAGTAGTTTATTTAGAAATACGCAAAGTAAAAGAGAAAAAGAAAGAGCATCCAAAATGGAAATGAAATAAAAATAGATGGAAGGAACTTACAGATAGGCATGTAGCTCTCACAACTTAGTCACTGCTGGTCATACATCTTCACTGGGAATTCCAACATACCTATTTCACACAACACCTCTCATTAATAGAGTAAGTTGAAATTTCAAATGCTCTTATAATTTCTACATCATAGTTGCTCATGATAAGGTTAACTTCAAATGAATAACTTGAAATTCCCTCACCAAGTTTTGCACACACTTTTCTAATGGCTTAAAATCATTATTGAGATCTGTCAAAATCATCAAAATAAGGATGTTGCATTGCTTTTCTGGCTAACATTCTCTTGGATGGTTCATATATCTACATTTTTTGCAAGGGGAAACCAATCACTGTTTAGTATGTTACTTACAAATATGAAAAGTAAAAGAAGATGATAGCATTGGCATCAAACAAATTAATGTGCATACAAGTATAAATTAATAAGAACCAATATGCATATACTTACAAATTAATCCCAACGAACCATCCGGGTCTGCTCTAATCTTTATTGTGCCAAGTATTGCATCATGGTCAGACTCACGGACCTTCCACAAGGTTTTTTTCAAAGGTCTACCCCCATATTTGGTCAAACAAACATTGGATGCCACAAAAAGGTTTGAGTAATGAAGAATCTTACGATGCATGTCAAAGTCCTGAAATAGCCAATGTTTAACACTCGAATGTGGGTACCTTCTAAGCCATGTTCCAATAACCACAACTGAGCCTATAGGGTATTCGATGTTTTCTCCATCTATAACTAGGCCTCCAATTTCTTTTTGGCCTCAACACAACGACACAAGTAATAGTCTATTCCCTCTTCATTATCTTCATCTGCAATAACTGCATAAACATGCCCTGCATTGATATGTCCAAAAAATATCTTAAAATTTGTCAACATTACGAATATAGTACAAAGTAAGATAACAATATGGAATTTCAACAACTAAGCAAGTAGATATATCACATGGTTGAACTAGATCTAATACGTGGTCAAATTCGACTAATGATTCCATCTATGTCAGTTCCAATGTCGTCGGAGGGTGATACATGTGAAGTGGGCTAAGATAACTTGTCAACCATTTGTCAACCCACTCCCCTAACTCACAATCATTCCAAGCTTGCATTGTACATGAAGAACAAAAGCATGCCATCTTTCGTGTATCGATACTCCATGAACCTATATTTGATCTAAGGAAAGAGTGTACCTCACTTGATCTTGTTATTGTACAACAGTCTTCCTATGGTGCAATATTAGTATCATCCATCAACTAAAAAAAACTATGAACTGAAGACATACCTTCATTACTTGGACCCATCGAAGCATTACACCACTCGACGATTGATTTTGCATCTATCAACTTTGCACTATCTTTATACTTTAACTCTTCTCATGCTAATGCTATTTTCATGCATGCTCCTGCACCATCATGCTCCCGCTTTCCATGTCCAGCCTCACAAAAGCTCCACATACATTGAACACCTGTAATGACATGCATCCTGCACAACCAGTAGAACATACACGAGTTCTTGAATTGTGCTACACAATTATCATACCATATTATATGTAGGTCGTATTCTATGCCCCTCTGAGCCAAAAAACTATAGAACATCTAGAAGCAACCTTGCACAAACTCTAGAGAATGTGTGCGATCATCACTAATGTAAAACTGGTACTCCCTCAATACCTTCCTTCAGTCATCTGTACTATCAGATGCATGAATGAATGCTATGTGCACAAATATTGAAACCTATGTGGAGTTGTAATACTATGATTGCACCTCATGTTGTGGCTGTAGTGTGTAGTTCTCCACAAATTCAACCACTGATACTATGCTTCCAACTGGAAAGGTGTCCTTGCATAGCTTGAATTGCGTGTCCAACCATCAGGCTCTATGGGTATTCATTGCATACTCAGATAATATATTGTCACAAAACATGGACATAAATTGGTACACTAGAATCTTCTCAATAACCAAATCACACCTTTTTGCTTGAGACCCATCTTTTGTAGCATATGCCACTATTTTATACTTCTCGAACTCTACTAGTTTTTGTCTCACCTCATATGTGCTTTCCATATGTTGACATACTGACATACGCTGGAAGCCACCGCAACGCTCACATGAACCATCCAAGCATATTGTCTTGTAGAATATATGGCCATCCTCTATTTCACATAATTTTTTTGATAAGAACTCTCTTGAAGATTTTGGTGGGGCTTGTATGCCACAATCTTGCAAAACATCGTTAGTATGCAAATCTACACATATAGAATGATAAACATCATAATGGTTAGAAAATTCAATATGTAGTCTACAACAACAAGTAGTGCATGTGTGATTTATCTTGACATAAAAAGGTTTAAGAATTTTAAAAAATCTTTGAGAAATACTAATTTGAGGATAATAATTTTCTAATTTTCGAAAAAATTGGGTTTGAGTCATATCCAAGAAATTGTTTGGATGTGGCTCACGATTTCGACTACCAATTCTCCTTCTTACCACATCCCTTTGATTCAGAGATGGCCTTGTGTTATTCTTCCAATACTCCTCAATTAGTGTTCTCAAGGCTTCGAACACTTCTTTATCTTTTCGTGATAGTCTCCCTGAGAATGTCCATAATTCATTTGAATCATTGCCCTCAATTATTTGCCGCCTTTGAATGGCTCTTGATAAAGTTTTTCTAGTAATTCCCATTTTTTCACTCATCTTTTTAATGAGACGAGCTCTCTTTGTTTGAGAACTTACCAAAGTCTATGTAATGACACATCGGGTGACATTACTATCCTTTGAGTGTGAGGTCTTACCCACACTCTCATAGGCATCCATTAGATTATTCACAATAGTGTCTTCACTCGATGCATTCGATGTTCTCAACCCAAGAGTCTTCATGATGTTCCTATACTTTACACCCCGCATCATTTCAACAAATAGTTTTCATCTTGCAGTCTCATTTAGCCTTTCAAAGAATCATTCCCAAATCTTATCAGCATATCTTCTACAAGTGTGTTGAAATCTTACCTTCCATGTGCTGCAAAATCTCATCATCGATATTAATCAAATACTTTGGCTTTCTACACAAAATTCTAGGTGGTGTTCTCTTAGGTTCATACATCTCAATATTAGGAATTTCATCAATATTTAATTGAGGTGGGCTAGACTGCATACCTTCAATCGAGGGTGGAGAAGAAGACATACCTTCAGGTTCACATGGAGATGATTTCATACCTTCTTCGTCAAATCTGAGTGATGATGTACTCTCAACTTGAGATGTGTTGGATGGTGTCCAACAATATTCACTTGAGGTAGATGGTGTCCCTCCATATTCACTTGCAGTAGATGGTGTTCATCCATATTCACTTGTGCTAAATGGTGTCCCTCCATATTCGCTTGTGCTTAATGGTGTCCCTTCATATTCACTTGTCGTAGAGGGTGTCTCTCCAACTAGGGTATCTGAATCTATCTTACGATGATGATTTTGCATTCATGCCTTTTGTGCTGCCAATTCCCATTTATTTTTTACGGTTGAGGTTCCTCTTCAATTGGCTTGTTTCCATCAATCATTTCCAATTTCTTCTTTTCACGATATGCCGACACCCAAACTCTCTCCTTTTCTTTGAAGGTTTCATTATCTTCATCTATTAGTTTCCTCTTTTTCTTTTTCTTCGGCATGGCAGATAATTTTATCTGTACCATGGTAATGAGATGAATATTAGTTCCTAAAAAATGTATCCATTCAAGTTAATTGAAAGATATGTCATTCAAGGATTCATTTAAATAATACTTACAATCATCCTGTACAAAAGTTAACCTAGCATCTAGACAAATGTGACATGATTTTTTAAAATCCAGAATGCCTTAAACAAAAGTGGTAATGTGGCATGCCATGATTGCAAGATAGGCTCAAAATGGAAGCACAGACATTTGCAAAAAACTGCATTTTTTGGCAAAGTTGTGAAGAGATAAGTTAGTTAAGAAGTTACAAAAATAGTTAGATATGTTGGGGGAGTTGATTTTAAAGGTAAATAAGATAAATATCATGTAAGTTACAATCATAATGAGTGTGATGGCATTGTGAGTGTTTGATAAGTTTGTGGTGCAGGAGCACCTTGACAATCTATGCTTCCATTTTAAAATTTGATTCAATTTTGGGTATCTCCATGTTGTAAGAGGGTCATTAATGACATTTTCCATGTATGGGAATCATTATGAGGTTTAATTTTTAAGTCCTATGTGTATTTTATAAAGTTTTCACTATTTGCAAAAGTTGCACAAATACAAAATTGTGAAAAGTTACAAAAACTGTGAAATAGGGAAGGTGAAAAGTCATATGGGCTTATTTTGAATTGGAGGAACTTGGAAGTTGATAATACATGTATTCAATGCCTTTATAAGGCCTCATGTATGTTTGGAAAGTTGTGGGTGATTGCATATCTGATTTTGAATGAATAAACACACTATTTTTATAGTATTTTCTTTAGAATTTCACTGTTTTAGGATCTTGTAGGATTTTTACGGGAAGTAATGCTTGGTTGGATGTTTTTAAGTGTTTTCACACTCAATCACCTCCCACATACAATTTTTTTCATGCTTTTTTCTTAACGTTTGAGTCTAATATTGCATTGTTTCTCTAAAATTATCAAACCCTCTGTTACAGTAAACAGTGAACTTGAGAAATTGTGTTTCTCCCATTCTACTTGGTGAAAGTTCTCAATTTTGGTGTAAAAACTCCTTGTGGCATGTAATTTCATATTTCAAAGGTTACCAATCATATGGTGAGGACTAAGGTGTGAAGAAAATATTTTTTCTTGACTGTAAAACTATGTTCAGATTGGTAAAATAGGGAATTATGAAGCTAAGAGCTTAGGGTTTATGGAAATGTGTTTGGAAATGAACTTATAATGGAATTATAAGCTTGGTAAGGTAAAATTAAAGGTATTTTATGTATTGTTTATTAGTTTTTTGTTTTGGGGGTAGCAAAACCAATAACCCATGTTTGCACTAAAGCTTAGTTAGGCTTATTCTCAGACTGAAACAACTAGTTTACAAGCATTTTCTTTGAAGGGCTTAATATCCATCTTGTAATATGTTTTGTATGAGGGAAATGGGTGTCAAAAATTATTATCACATTCTGAATTGTGTTCATAGTTTGGGAGATACATGTGACAATTTGCAGATGCTTGGCTACTAGTAATGTGGACATTCAACAAAGGAACTGAGTTTGTGTGTAAGGGAAGACTTCTGAAAGGTTTCATTTTTGTTGTACTAACTCCAACAAATATTTCTTAATCAAATAATGTTTTGGTTGTTCCTTAATAATTATAGTTTGTGTTTATAAACAATGGTGCCATTATGGAAGATTTAAGACAACTTGTGAATGACATAATCATTGGTTGATGTTTTTAGGAACCTAGTTGATTGTAATAAGTTATTTTTAATATTTTCAAGATTTTTTGAAGGTCCAACCTATAAAAACCTGTTAACTACCAAACTATAACCAACCTATAACTACTTTTTAACAGCCAAGACCTTCATTTGTCTTAAAAATTGCTAACATTGACAACTTTTGCTAAATAAGCAACATTATGCAACTTTGTTGTCCAAGACACCTAAGACCACTCAAAAACATTTATTTAATCCCTAATAAAACTTCTAGACTCTTTTCTTGCACTTCCATTTACAATTTGAATAATTTTCCTTCAAAGATTATATGGCAAAATTGACAATTTTCTGAAGCAAGAGTGCATACTTGCACATTTGATCACCAAACTCACAAAATCCCTAAATACATGAAATATTGGTCTATTTAGACCTTATTTTCAATAAAATATATGAAAAATCATCTAAAAAATCTGGAACTCACCCAAAGACCTTAATACATATTGTCATCAAAGTAGATTTTGAAACATGGTTGTAGGTGCCCCTGCACCATGGGTTTTGAATACTACAAGGGGAAGCATGCTCAAAGGATGAATTTTGGTGAGATATTTGGAATGTGTATTTGGACATGTTGATTATAGTTTCTTGGATGTATAGATAAAGGTTGGTAGTTACCTTCCATGATTTGTTGTCATTTTTCCATGTAAGTTGTAGCATTGAGTTCTTGAATTAGTGAATCATGAACGAATTGATTATGAGTTTCTAATCAGCTTTATGCTATGTTACAATCAATTTTATGATGGTTAATCTATTTTTTGAGTCTGACAAAGAGTTGAAACCAAGTTCTAATGTTTTGTGGAAATATGAAATCAAGTGAAATTGAAGGATTTTGATGAAAAGATGATTGAGTTTTTTTCCATTGATCTTCTTCAATTTAAGTTAGGGTCAGAAGTAGCCTTGATGATTTGTGGATCCTGGTAGATGCTATGTATCAAGTTTAAAATGGTAATTGGAAAGTGTATATAATTGTGTAATTTAAAATGTGCATTGACAACGTAAGGTTATAATGACAAACAAAAATGAAAGAAAGCCATAATAGAATGATAGAAAATGTGTAAAGACTTCACATACCTAGAAAACCATACTTTCAAATGGAGGATTTCAACCCAATTATGTAGCCTTAGCTTATTCTTTCTTCAAACTCCACAACAATTTGACTTGTTCAAAAGCTTGTTCCCCTCGAAACTTCAATTGTATATCAGTTTTCAATGGAATTCAAACTTCAATTGATATTATATGTCTTTCAATGTGGAAACTCTGCTATTTCATGCAAAGGTGGTAGAAAGATCATGGAAAAGGTGATGGAATGTGAAAAACATGCTTTCACACTTCACAACATCATCAAAAAGCTATTTTTTGTCAAAGCACACATAGAACCAAGATAATATGCAGACTGTGGCCCTTGACATCACGGGTATATTGAGTTTTTTTACCATTTTTAGTGGAATAAAAAATGTGCTCGTGTTGTAACGTGAGCACTTTATTTCTTCCTAAAATGGTAACATCTCTACTTCTTCAAAACGTGCACGCATTATATGAAATATGGTTTTCTTAATATATTTATTTTCTTCCTCTTTGTCTATACCCTCTATCCTAATTCTATATCGCTCCCCTGTACCCTTATAGTAGAGGAGATAGAGGTAAGTGTGTGTGTGTGTGTGTATGTTTTTTGTGTGTTTGTGTGTGTGTGTGTGTGAGAGAGAGAGAGAGATAAAGGGAGAGTGGGAGAGAAAGAGAGAGTGGGAAAGAGAATGAGGGAGGAAGGGAGGAAGGGAGAGGGAGGGAGGAAGGGAGGGAGAGTGAGAGAGAAAGAGAGAGTAGGAGAGAAAGAGAGAGTGGGAGAGAAAGAGGGAGGGGAGATGGAGATAGATAGGGAGGGAGAGAGGGGGAGAGTGGGAGAAAGATAGAGTGGGAGAGAAAGAGGGAAAGAGAGTGAGAGAAGAGGAGAGGAGGAGAGGGAGGAGGAGAGAGGGGGGGAGATTGGGAGAAAGAGAGAGTGGGAGAGAAAGAGGGAGAGAGGGATAGAGAGGGAGTGGGAGAGAAAGAGGGAGGAAGAGAGGGGGAGAGTGGGAGAGAAAGAGGGAGAGAGCGAGGAAGAGAGGGGGAGAGTGGGAGAAAGATAGATTGGGAGAGAAAGAGGGAGAGAGGGAGGGAGAGGGAGTGGGGGA